>SJYQ01000082.1:321926-346937 GCA_006410935.1 Redunca redunca | reverse complement strand
CATGTGCCCCATACCCCCCACATGCCCCTCCCCGTGCCCCTCAAGCCCTATGCCCCAGCCCAACCTCCTTCCTTATGTGATAAATATCCCAAACCCCTTACCTTCGGTTGGGAGACGGGTTTAAGATTTGTTTCCCTGTTTGCTTTGCTGAAAGCCTCAGCATTTTGGTTCACTGTGCTTCAGGCAAGATGAACCTGGTTCCGTAACGATTCGGTCCAGATTATAATCTCTGAATGTAACCTCTGACAGTTGTTGGAGCTTCTGCTCTGTATCCATCCAGGTTTCTGCTCTCTTATTTCCTCACTCTCTATCCTGGTTACTTTGTTCTTTTTCCTCTATTGGCCCTATCTTCTGGTTTCTTGCCTTTCTCTCCTCTAACTACTGGGATGCTTTAGCCATGTTTTAATTTCTAAGGTTAATAGAACTTCTGATCCCCTGCCTATTTCCTCATAGGAGTGATTAAGTGATTTGCAAGAAATCACCCTATTTTCTGGAAATGAGATCCTCTTTTTCTGTCTCTATGTGTGTGCTTATCTTTTGCCCATCTACTTACTGACGAGAAAGAAGGGCTTTCTACTGAGTCAGAATTTCTGATTATGAATCAAAGAAACTATAGTAATTAAAGAAGTGCTTGGATCACACTACCTTATAATTTATATGAATATGCTGGGTGAAGATATCTGCATATATTCTTCAAATATATGAGCCAGCTACTTCCACTGAGACTGGTGGTTAGGGAACCTGGGGTCTGACATGCTACATCACACATAATTGAGACTACCTAAATCGTGTCTTTCTAAAGAACCAGCTTTTTGGATATACACACAATTTGGAGTATCAAAACAGAGTGAACACTGGAAGTTGCTAATTACACATGCAGAAACATCAGCCTGGTCCTTTGAACTAATACCTCTGTTCTGCTACAGATGTGCTAAGAAAAGCTACAGGTACAGAATCAGATACCACAGAATTAGATAGTGGTAATGGTTGCACAGCCTCATAAACATATTAAAAATCACTGAGTTGTATACTCTAGATGGGTGAGAGGCCATGTTGGACACGACCAGGACTCTCCTTACAGCCTCCTTCCTACCTAACAGTCTAGGTTCCTGTCTCCCCAAACCTGTCCTCTGAAATAAAGCCCAAGGCAGAAGCGGAGGGTCATCGAGCACTGAGAAGCCAAACTCCTGGCCTGACTTTTTCTTCCTCTTCCCCCATTCCCTTAGTCAATGGAAGGGCTTTGGTTTGCTTCCCCTTGCTATGTGGTGAAGATTGCCTATACATGTTGCTCTTGGACCTCCTACCGTGGACTTTAACCAGCTCCCTTCCTGAGGACCACAGAGCTGGCAAGAGTAGAAAACCTGGCTGCCGCTAAGGAAACAATTCAAAATAGCTCTCTCCCCAGTGGGTATGAGTCTTGCCCACATTGCTTTTGTCCTTCTCCCACCAGGTAGAAATAAGCATTTACGGTGAAATCTAAAAGGGTTAATGTTTTGGTTGGTGTTCTTGCCCTTTCCCCCCCGCCCTCAATATTTTTTTTATAAAATTATCTAAGTAATGAAGATAAATTAGAATTCATTAGCAAGCATGGCTGAATAATGTTTAACTTCAATTACCTATTAACAACTTACAAACTGCCTTTTGATATATGGCCACAATTTTTACTGGGTATAATGAAGGAAACCATAAAGCTAAAGAAACCACCGTGATGAAAGAAACTTCATGAAGATATAAACCAGTGAGTTGTTCTCCACCCTGGCTTAAATTCTCCAATAAGAACAATACGTCCAGGGACTTCCCTGGTGGTCCAGTGGCTAAGATTCCGTAAGTGGGGAGGGTTTGGTCTCTGATCAGGGAACTAGATCCCACATGCCACAGCTAAGAGTTTACATGCTGCAACTAAAGATCCTGCATGCCGCAGCTAAGACCAAGGATGGCCAAATAAACAAACAACATGTCCAACTTTGGGTCTCTATATGTTCTGAACCAAGAAAGGAGCACAAACGAGGCAAGCTACGTAAAAGTGCTATGTGCAATAGAGATGAAAGACATGTTAAATATAATTATTAAGTTACTTCCACCCTCTGCACTGTCAGACAGCCTGAGAGTGGCCAGGCATAGTGACTGAAAGCACAGCATCTGGCAGTCACTGTCTGAATTCTGGTCCTTGGGCCTGGTTCCAAGGTGTGCCAGCTGCGTGCCCTGGAGCAAACTGAAAACTCACCCACAGTTTCCATGTCTCTAAAGTGGAAATAGAAACATTGTTTTGAGAGTTAAAGCAAAAATTTAATGTAAAACACTCCAAACTGTACGTGTCCCCTGTTGAGTGTTATGAAGATCTTTTCACGTTGAGTGTTAGGAAGAACACTTTTCTATGCAAGTGTCACATATTCTGTGATGATGTCAGTTCTGTCCCTTCCGTAAGATTCTGAGTGTCAACAATGATTCTTAGCATCATCTTCTTGGGAGACAGTGTGTACAAAATGTCTTTGTCAAATTCTACTGCAGAAATTAGTGGAAGTTATGTAAAATAGATGGCCAGTGCAAGTCCGATGCATGAAGCAAGGCACTCAAAGGCAGTGCTCTGGGACTGCCCAGAGGGATGGAGTGGGGTTCAGGATGGGGGAGCACATGTGCACCCATGGCTGATTCATGCTGCTAAGTCACTTCAGTCGTGTCCGACTCTGTGCGACCCCATAGACGGCAACCCACCAAGCTCCGCTGTCCCTGGGATTCTCCAGGCAAGAACACTGGAGTGGGCTGCCATTTCCTTCTCCATGATTCATGCTGATGTATGGCAAAAGCCACCACAATATTGTAATTATCCTCTGATTAAAATAAATTAAGTAAAAAAATTAATGGAAGAATATAAGCAAGGAAATTCTGAGAAAAAATTCACTTATATGACACCATTGAAATCTATTTCAAAGCCACAATAATCAAAATGGTATATAGTTTGACTTAATCAGCTACAGGATAGCTCAGACTTCAGTGAATGTTGAACAAAGAATTACAAAGGAGGAAGTGAAAATTACTCCAAAATGTTGAAAATATTATTTGAAAATAGGTTACCCATTTGGAAACTATATTTTAAATCATATCACAGCTCAGATATTAAGGGGTTAAACATTAAATAGTTAAAACTTTAATAGACCAGAACAAAAAGGAAATATTCATTTGATCTTTCTCAGGGAGGCTTAAGTCACTGTAAATTAGTTTATGCAATGTTGTTGTTGTTCAGTCATGTCCAGCTCTTTGTGACCCCATGGACTGCAGCATGGCAGGCTTCCCTGTCCTTCACTATCTCCCAGAGTTTGCTCAAATTCATGTCCATTGAGTTGGTGATGCTATCTAACCATCTCATCCTCTGCTGCCCTCTTCTCCTTTTGCCTTCAATCTTTACCAGCATCAAGGTCTTTTCCCATGAGTTGGCTGTTTGCATCAAGTGGCCAAAGTATTAGAGTTCCAAAGTTCAGCATCAGTCCTTACAATGAATATTCAGAGTTGATTTCCTTTAGGATTGACTGGTTTAACTTTCTTTCAGTCCAGGGGACTCTCAAGAGTCTTCCCCAGCACCATAATTTGAAGACATCAGTTCTTTGGTGCTCAACCTTCTTTATGGTCCAGCTTTCAAATCTATACATGGCTACTGGAAAAACCATTGCTTTCACTATATGGACTTTTGACGTCTTTACTTTTTAATATGCTATCTAGATTTGTCATAGCTTTCATTTCAAGGAGCAAGCAAGTTTATGCAATAGGTTTATCAATTTTCTAAACCTCCTCTCCAACCACTATTTTACATTTTAAACCCTCCTGTGTTATCCCTGCCTATATACCATAGCCATCTGTTTTCTTCTTTAATTAACTGGGCCCATTTTTACCCTGTCTAAACCCACTTCTAGTAATATAGATTTATTGAATGTATTGATGTATTGTTATGCTGCCATTTAACAAACTACTTTTAAGGAAAGATTGAGGTGTTAAATGTGAACTACTCTGTACTCTGGACTGTATTTTCAACCTAATAGTTGTTTCCAATGAGAAAATCATCTGAAGTAAATGAGGATCCTAAATGTTCTTTCTGTAAAGGCTGATTTCTACATGTGATCTATGAGCAGACCACTCCACTCAATATATTTTGCTAATTGCCTGTGGGAAGTGTGACTGTCAGATGTAAAGAAATAAGCCTCCAATCTTATCCTTTGCCAAGCTTAAAATGATAAGTAGGTGAAGGTTAATTGCAGCTTCTCAGGAGGTTGGTTTCATAGTTAACAATACATGAGCTTTGCTGAATAGGCAAACTATCTGCTAAGCACTTAGACCTGCTATGCCTGCAGGGGGAAAAAAAAGTATCTATCAGAAATCAGTCTTACATGAAGAACAGAATCATGGCTGCCAAGGCAGAAAAGGGGAGGGGGAGAGGTGGACTGGGAGTCTGAGGTTAGTAGATGCAAACTATTACATTTAGAATGGATAAACAACAAGGTCTTACTGTATAAAACAGTAAACTATATCCGATCTCCTGGGATAAACCATCATGGAAAAGAATGTATATATGTGTATAACTGAGTCTCTTTGCTGTGTAGGAGAAATTAGCACAATGTTTTAAATCAACGATAATTCAGTTTTTTTTAATGGGACTTTTTTAAAACAAGGAAATCAGTTAATCTTAAAAACTTCTTAGGATCAGCCAAAACTCCATGCTGGACTATTAAATTCCATGTCTTCAAGATTTCAACTAGGACCAAGAATCAAAACATTAGTATAGTTAAGTTCACTGTGTATAAGTTAATTGTCCTTCACCCAAGTTGAGGGGACACTTTTCCTCAATGTTAAGAGAACCTGAGTATCTGCCCTTCATTGCTTGGGGAGACAGAATCCCAGTGGATCAGATAAAGCTCTGAGGGCTAGTTCAGGGGCAGTCAGAATGGCACCTCAGGGGTCTAATGCGAACAAGAGCGAACAGGATACAGGCCACGCTCAGCGACGAGGAGAGTAGGATGCAGTTCACAGGGTTTTTTCTTTTTCTTTAGATGTCTCAGGTGTTAGGCTTCATCCTCAATCCCCTTCTCAAGTCTTTGGCAGTAACTAAGGGAAATTCAACCACTGGGGCACATTCCTAGTAGGAACTTTCAAAGATGCTATAAAGGATAACAAAAGAATATAGAACCTTCCAAGTGGATCTGACTCAATATGATATTTCTCGTGGTCTGAATCTTCTCAGGGCTAGACTAATAATAACAATAATAATAATATTCTATTTTCTTATATTTCTCAGATGCAAGGGTTGTTTTGTTTTCCACACATTAACATCTCTTCAGTGAAGATACAGCTTACAGGTGTCAAAAGAAACTCACTAGCCACTGGTAAAAGGGTGATTCTCAATCTCCACTGCACATTGACATCATCCCGAGGACTTTAAAAATACTGATAGCAGGCTACTAATTTACCTGGTTAGAGACGAAGCCTGAGTGCATGCATTCATGCTAAGTCATTTCTGTTATGTCTGACTCTTTGCAACCCCATGGACTGTAGCCCACCAGGCTCCTCTGTCCATGGGATTCTCCAGGCAAGAATACTGGAGTGGGTTGGCATGCCCTCCTCCAGGGGATCTTCCTGACCCAGGGATCAAATCCACCTCTCTCCCATCTCCTGCATTGGCAGGTAGGTTCCTTACCACTAACGCCACCTGTGGGAAGCCCGCAGCCTGAGAATGTGGGCTTTTTTTTAAGTTCCCAGGTGATTCTAACATGCCGCCAAGGTTGAGAATGCAGGAAAGGAAAGAGTGGGTGGCATGTACTCAGAGACAGTTTTTATTCCCTGGACGTATTCCCTGATAGCTTGGTTGGTAAAGAATCTGCCTGCAATGCAGGAGACCTTGGTTTGATTCCTGGGCTGGGAAGATCCCCTTGAGAAGGGAAAGGCTACCCACTCCAGTATTGTGTGTGTGTGTGTGTGTGTGTGTGTTAGTCGCTCAGTCGTGCCCGACTCTTTGCAACCCCATGGACTTCAGTCCACCAGGTTACTCTGTCCATGAGATTTTCCAGGCAAGGATACTGGAGTGGGTTGCCATTTCCTTCTCCAGGGGATCTTCCCAACCCAAGGATTGAACCCGGGTCTCCTGCACTGCAGGCTTTTGGCCTGGAGAATTTCATGGACTGTATAGTCAATGGGGTGGCAAAGAGTCGGACATGACTGAGCGACTTTCACTTTCACTTGGAAAATCAATAAGATGTGTGGGTGAGAGTCTATCAGCTCATCAGTCTGTTACTTCTGTGGAGTTATTTGCATTGATAACTGGTAGATTTAAATTTCCATCAAAACTGTTACTTAAAAGATCTTTTAAAAGATTCCACTACAGGGTAACATAGAGAAGAAAATATATAACAATTGTACACTGGATAATGTGATTAAAAGCAATAAAAATTGCCAAAGTTCTGAGGCCAAATCATAGATTTTCAATTGTTAGGACCAGTTGATGTGCTAAGAACTATCATTCAGATGTCCAAATATGTCACGAGCTTCCAGCTGCTTTCCAAAAACTCTTTAGTTATGTGTAATTCAATTACTGACAATACAAACAAAATAACCAAGAGGGAAATGCAAACAAACAAAATCCCACAGAACCCACAGTATTCTTTGATATGTGTTTAAATAATTCTGCAGGACTTGCCTGGTGTTCAGTGGATGAGTCTGCCTGCCAATGCAGGGGTCACGGAAGATCCCTCATGCCGCGGAACAGCTAAGTCCGTGAGCCACAACTACTGAGCCCAAGTGCTGTAACTACTGAAGCCCACATGCCTTAGAGCCTGTGCTCTGCAATAAGAGAAGCCGCTGCAATGAGAAGCCTGCACACAAGAGTAGCTCCTGCTGGCAGCAGTTAGGGAAAGCCTGCAAGCAGCAGCAAAGACCCAGCACAGTCAATACATAAATAAATAATTTAAAAGCAAATAAATAATTCTGCAGCATCACAAAGATGCTGACAAGGTCTAGATCATCAGCAGGGGTGACCTGACTCTTACACATACACGTATGGCCAAAGGCCATACTTGAGAGAGAGTGAGAGCCACTTTAGACCCCCAACTGTGACTGTCATTCTGAAGAAGAAAGTATTCATGTATTTCTGAACATAAATATATGCTGTCATAAATCAGATTTTTTAAATGTTGTATTTGGTTTTGGTTTTCTCCAAAAGAACTAATATTAAGTCAGTGGTGAATTTTACAATCTACAACAAAAGCTTCTTACAACTGAGAAATACTCTAATAATATAGTAGCTATGTACTGAATCTTACTATTTTCCATGCAATGCCCAAAGGCTTTAAGTGAATCATCTTGCTTAATCTTCATTTTACTTACATATTTTTATTTTCACCATTTTAGAAAAGAGACATTGATGTACAAAGGGGTTAAGTAACTTGCCCAAGGCCACACAGCAGGCCAGGATTTGAACCCGGACGGTCTAACTCCAAGTCTCATGCACTTAACCATTTGGTTATAGGCCACTGTGATTTCTGCACAGAGCAGGTACCCCATGCAACAAATTCAATAAGTATTTAATGAGCACCTATTAAGTGCAATAAACACTGTCATAGTAACTAGAGATGCTGGCAAATAAAACAGTCAAGGTCTCAACCTTATTAGAACTGATACTCTAACAGAGAAAAGCAAATAATAAGTAAATAAAGCTCAAGATAATTTTAAACAGTGAACACTATACCAAAAATTGAACAGGCTAGTGGAGATAGAAGGTTTGGGGTAGTCACCACTGACCTCTCTGAGGAAATGAGATTTGAACAAGTAGAGCATGTGGGTGGGGGAGGCAGGACCTGATCAGCAATGGCCTCCAAGCCCCAAGACTGCACAAACACTCCTTCAACATTTCCTGTTTTAGTCTCTGCTTGAGATTTGATTCCAGAAAGGCAGTGTCTGATTTGACTTTGTTGCAGTGTCTGCCTCTTAACTGATGCCATGACTAGTACCCCAACCACTAAATCCAATCTGAGTGCTGTTTGCAGAAAGGTGGGGATGGGTGCAGCCAACAAGAAAAGCAAAAGGGTAGGCTATATTTATGTTGCATTTGGATTAATGAATGCTGCTTATGTCTGTGCCTTTAATTTCTGGGATGTAGTGGGGGGCAGGTAGTTGTTTCGGTATGTGTGTGTGTCTGTGTGTTTATAAAAGCAAGTCTTTAAGAAATGGTAGAAAGCAAGGAAGCTCATTTCTAATTCCAGCAGAAAACAAACAGTGAAGGGGGATGTTATCTTCAGTATTGACTTTATAGCTCAGGATACTAAACACTCACAAATTTATTTAGCTCAGAAAACAACAGAACTTCCATAACTCAGTCGAAACTGGGGCCACAGCCAATTTTACCTAATAAAACTTTCCAAGCAATGAACACAGAAATTGCTGCCTCTAAGCTACTCAAAACAGAGCTGGGAGTTTTCTTCTCATGGCATAAAGAGCCACATTGTTGATTTTTTTTTTAATTATTCTTTGGGCCTTGCTGATCTGAAAATCTGTCTCAACATGAGCTATAGAGTCACAAAAACTGGTTTCTCAACCCAGAGCAACCACTTATTTGATATGAGCTCAGATAAGCTAATTAGTCTCAATCAGCGCAACCCACTCCAGTACTCTTGCCTGGAAAATCCCATGGATGGAGGAGCCTGGTGGGCTCCAGTCCATGGGGTCTCAAAGAGTCAGACACGACTGAGGGACTTGACTTTCATTTTTCACTTTCATGCATTTGAGAAGGAAATGCCAACCCACGCCAGTGTTCTTGCCTGGAGAATCCCAGGGACGGGGGAGCCTGGTGGGCTGCCGTCTCTGAGGTCACACAGAGTCGGACACGACTGAAGCGACTTAGCAGCAGCGTAAGTTTGTCATAAACTGAAGATAATAATGCCTCTACCATAGGGTTATTGTAAGGACTATTGTGAGTTAGAAAATACGTTGTGTGCCTAATACAGCACCTCTTCAGGATTGATTAAGCTCTGTTGATTCTTGCCATGGAGAATGCTCCACATACAATTAGGTTTCAGCTTTAAATAACTTTAGAAGATTTATGTAACTTGAATATATTATAGTTCATGCCAATCTACACAGGACGTCCCAGGTGGCGCTAGTGGTAAAGAACCTGCCAATGCAGGAGATGTAGGAGACGCAGGTTCAATCCCTGGGTCGGGAAGATCCCTTGGAGGAGGGCATGCAACCCACTCTTGTATTCATGCCTGGAGAAGCCCATGGACAAAGGAGCCTGGTGGTCTACAGTCCATAACATCGCAAAGAGTCAGACATGACTGAACCAACTTAGCATGCACACACAAGCATGCAAAGTGTTAAGTCACTCAGCAATGTCCGACTCTTTGCAACCCCACAGACTGTAGCCTGCCAGGCTCCTCTGTCCATGGGATTCTTCAGGCAAGAATACTGGAGTGGGTTGCCACTCCCTTCTCCAGGGGATCTTCCTGACAAAGTTTGTGTAATTTGCCCAAGGTCACACAGCTTGTGGTGACAGAGCTGGGAGTTGAACCCCTATGTGTTAGCTCTGGGGCATTCCCTCCTAACCATTCTGCTTTACTTAACAAATAACAAAGAAGCACTAATCTACACATTACCTCCTCCAAGGGCTGCTCAACTCTCTCCCTTGCATGCAAGTTGTTCCACTGGAATTTGGAGTAACAAATTAAACCTTCCATTTCAAAGTTATGTGTGTTGCGTGGATCCTCAAAAATAGACTTAAAGATCTAGAAAAATGGTACAGGTGATCTTATTTGCAAAACAGATATACAGAAACAGACATGGAGAACAAACACTGATACCAAAGGGGAAAAGGGGAGGGATGGGATGAATTGAGAGATTGGGATTGACATATATACACTATTGATATTATGTATTAAATAGACAAGGCTTCCCAAGTGGCCCAGTGGTAAAGAATCCATCTCCTAAGGCAACAGACGCAGGCTTGATCCCTGGGTTGGAAAGATCCCCTAGAGTAGGAAATGGCAACCCACCACAGTATTCTTGCCTGGAAAATTCCGTGGACAAGGAGCCTGGTGGGCTATAGTCCGAAAGGTTGCCAAAGAGTCAGACACGACCTAACACACACACACACACACATAAAATAGATAACTAGTGAGAACCTAATGTATTGCAAAAGAAACTCTACTCAATGTTCTGTGGTGACCTAAATGGGAAGCAAATCTATAAAAGAGGGGATATATAAACACAGCTGATTCACTCTCCTGTATAGCAAAAACTAACACAACATTTAAAGCAACTATACTCCAATAAAATTAATTTAAAATAGATTTAAAGAATTTTCAAGTCTCAAGTTTTGTTTAACACTGTAAACAACCGCTTTAGATGAAAACTGCTGTTTTTCTTCCTTTCTCCCCCATTTTTTGTTAAAATGCTTTAAAGGGGCCTCTGATTATATGAAATGAAAGCCTCAGCCCAGCAAAGATGACTGAGAGAGTATGAAGCTAAATTGCTCTGTCCAGTAATGTGAGGGTTTCATCTTTGTGCAGATAAGATTTGGGGATAGGGGGTTGTTTGTTTCATTTTATCAGACTTCTTTTTTCTCTTGGCAACCATGGGATTGAACTTGTGGCGGAGGGAGTCAGAAGAGAAAGATGAGATGGGGGGCGGGCGGGGGGAAGAACACTCTAATTGAAAAGGTTGGTCTCCAGGAATTTAGAAGCAGAATAGGACCTAAGGAAAGAAAGAGTCATTAAGGAATTCCCTCTGACAGTGTTTGCCCATTGGTCTCTGGTCTCTGATGTGTAATATCTGATTTCAAGGTATTTCCTGTGTTGTGAGTTAATTCTCTTCTATTACCACCCTCCCTGCCAAGTCTTTAGAGAAGCTTCCCTAACTTCTACAAACCAGTGCCAACTTTAAGTGAGAAGTACCTCAGTGCTTGAGAGAAGTGATCTGGAGATTGGAGAGTCAACCAGAATGCCCAGGGATGACTGAACAAAGCCAATGCCCAATTAACACATGCAGTGTTTCTCCCAATGCGTATAGTGCACTCAGTAAGGAGAACTCTATAAATAAAATTTTCTAAATCATATTACATATTTGTACTTAATTTTAAGTTTTCTTCTGTTTCCTGTTTTAATTCTCTTCTGATTGAGTGTCATTGGAAAAGGGTGTTTGCTATGACCAGTGTGTTCGCTTGGCAAAACTGTTAGCCTTTGCCCTGCTTCATTTTGCACTGCAAGGCCAGAATTACATGTTACTCCTGGTATCTCTTGACTTCCTATTTTTGCAAACCAGTCAATTCTAAAGGAAATCAACCCTGAATATTCACTGGAAGGACTGATGCTGAAGCTGAAACTCCAATACTTTGGCTACCTGATGAGAAGAGCCGACTCTTTGGAAAAGACCCTGATGCTGGGAAAGGTAGAAGGTAGGAGGAGAAGGGGATGATAGAGGATGAGATGCTTGAATGGCATCACCAACTCAATGGACGTGAGTTTGAGCAAGCTCTGGGAGGCAGTGAAGGACAGACAAGCCCAGTGTGCTGCAGTCCATGGAGTGACAGAGTCAGACACAACTGAGCAACTGAACTGAACCGATTGTATGTCAGTTCTGACTATTGAATCCATACCTGTCAGGCTGTTGGCTTTCCTTAAGCGTTTGGCTATATTCGTGTTGAGGGTATATTGAACTCTATTGGTAGTTGTCATAGGGACAGAGTAAAGGGATAATACATAGGTGATTAAATAGCTAATCCCACTAGGAGATTATAAGTAGAAAAAATATGGGAGACCCCTGTAAGTTAATGATTACTCAAAAACATAGGTTTGCTTAACCATAAAACTAAGCAGGATTCCTTAGCAACAAAACCATACAACAGAAACATGAGACGTGCCCCCAAACAATAAAACAACGGTAGCATGAGGCCCAAAAGCTGCCCAGTGAACTCAGGAAGTTAATGATCCCTAGGACATGCTCTCTTCACACATAAGACCCAATAATCTGTGAACCTAGTTTGACTATGTAGGGACAAGAAAAGTTCCCTGCCCAGCTTGGAGGAGGAGCTGATGATAAAACACTTCTACACAGAAAAGGCAAAGAAGTTCTTCCTGGCATCCCCACTTTTCCTTTGATTATCAAACTGTAGCCAAGTAAGTTCTCGGGGCTCAGCTTTTCTCGCCCACCCATTTGTAAGCCTCAGAAGCGTCCTATTCTAATAAATCACTTCTCATCTACCACTTTGCTCTCCATGAATTCTTCTCTGCACTGATACATAAAGGACTAGGGTATGGGAGCTCTTCAGAGCCCCCCCCCCACAAATTACACTGAATGGTTTCAGTTGCAATTTTTTTTCACATCAGTGAGACTGTTTCTCTGTAGTAGAATTGTTCGGGACAGGGGAGAGTGTGGATTGAGTAAGTGGCTATTCCTCAGGAGCAGCCTCCTCAACCCTCCTGGGACATTAAACCCTTTCCCTTGACCACATCTCCATTCTTATAGCATCGCATTTGAGGAGACTCCCTCGAGGAGTTGTATTCCCAGCTCTACCCTAAAGGCCAGCATAAAAGTAGAGGTGATGGTTTAGTTGCTCAGTTGTGACCAACTCTTTGTGACCCCCTGGACTGTAGCCCACCAGGCTCCTCTGTTCATGGGATTTCCAGGCAAGAATACAGGGGCAGGTTGCTATTTCCTGCTCCAGAGGATCTTCTGACGCAGAGATCAAACCCTGGTCTCCTGCAATGCAGGCGGATTCTTTACCAACTGGGCCACTAGGGAAGCCCTTAAAAGTAGAATTAATTTTAAAAAAAAAAAAAGTAGAGGTAATGATTCACCTGGTAATTTAATCTCCCAAGGAGGGATCACCATATCAGGTGTCCCCCAAGACAGCTTCATGTTCAGTAATTTGCGAGAAGGATTCTCAGGACTGAGAAGTAGTTATACTCACAGGTATAGTTTATTAATGAAAGGACACAAAACAAAAGCAGTAAAAGGAATAGGGTGCATGGGGCAAAGTCTGGAGGAAACCAGGAAGAAGATTTCCAGAGTCCTCTCCCATGGAGTCACATAGGATGTACTTAATTCTTTCAACAATAACACCTGGCAATATGTGCAGAATGTCTACCAGGGAAGCTCACTGGTCTCACCATCCAAGGTTTTTAGCGGAGGCCGGTCAGGTAGGAACTCTCTGCCATTCACATGTCAAAATCCCAGACTCCCAGAAGGTAAGCAGGTCTTCAGCATGAACATGGGATTTGCACAGTCTAGACACAGTGAACCATCCTTATCATTAGAGAGTGGTGGGAAAACTGAAAGCCAAGTTCCCAGATGCTAGACAAGAGCCAATATTGTAAGCAGACCTTTCTAACAACAGATGTCTCAGGGCTGCTATGTCAACGACTTTCTGCACTGTCTCCCAGAGGTTCCTCTCCCTGGCCCTCATCACCTCTGATCTTCCAGATTCTGTAGGGTAAGTTCAAGTCTTGGAAACCCTGTAAGAGATTGCTGGATCTCTGGTTGTATACAGTCTTGCTATCAGTACATAAGAAGCTCTCAAAAACATGTGTTGAATAAATGAGTTATGTGAAAAAATAATCTGGTAATTTAAAACCAGAAAGAAAATATTCTGAAATGTATTAACAAAGGATACTGCTATTACATGAGAGTTTTGTTACATTTTTATATGCTTTCCAAGTTTCCTAGAATAAACACATACTTTTTTTGTAATTAAAAACCAAGTAGAAATAAATGTTAGTTTCCAGCAAATCTGAGTGTTGGTCCTGGTAGATTAGATATAGAATCTACAGAGAAGGGCCAAGATCCACTGGATAACTTTGACCCCAGGGATATTTTTGGCCATAGGATTCTGGGTGAGGCCCATATCACAGAGCATTTTTCTCTTGGGACCTAAACTTAGTGTTATTCCCTTCCATTCAATCTTCATAGATAAATTCAAGAAACACAGTAGTCAACACTTAAATCAAGATTTGTCAACTGATAAACTAAAAATAAAAAAATCTGAAAATCAACTGATGTTTCTCGGCTTCCAGTAGCAAATGCTACAAACTATAGTGCTGCAATTAGCTTTTAGCCATCTCTACTGATGAATGGAAACAATTTTTGAAAATTCAACTTTCCAAGCATATCTTCCTAAGGTTAATATTAAAAACTAGCTTCCGGAGGAGGAATCTTAAACAATATTGTAAAGTAGTTAGCCTCCAATTAAAATAAATCATTTTAAAAAAAAAACATATTCTAGGTAGCAGTGGAAAACTATCCTAAATGTTTTTCAATTTGACATGAGCAATACAACAGTGTACACTCTTACCACTTATCACAGCTTATGATAACTAATAAGGATTCAACATTAAGTACCCAATTTGTCAGTACCTGGCTATTCTAAGTAACGCCAACTTTTTCTAGTAATATTAATGGCTTCATAGTCAAATTCACTTTCTTCATCACTTCAATCCCTTTACAGTGAGAGAACTGAACATGTATAGCTAAACCACATTTTCCACATTGGGAAGAATAAAAGTCATTAAATCTATAGATCAGATTTAGCAGTTACAATCCCAACAGAAATAGTAAGGAGGACATGTGTGCAGTAAAACATGTACCAATATCTTTATGGCATCTTTGTTCATAATAATCAAAACTGGATACAACTCAAATGTCCACCAACAGTGAAAAAATTTAAAAATGAGTAAATTTTTAAATGGATAAAATTGTGCTACTTTCATATAATGAAACACTATACAACAAAGAAAACCTACAAAGTTTGGTAAAAACATAAATAAGACTTACAGACATAATGTTGAGTAAAAAAAAAAAAGGTAGGCAAAATAAATGTTTAATTAATTGCATTTATACAAAGTTTAAAACAGGCAAAAGTTATTTGCAATATTGGAAATCAGGGTAGCTTTTCGAAAAGGAGACAAGAAGGGGCACAAGAGAAGCTTCAGAGCTGCTTCTAATATTCTGCATCTGTCTTAGCAGAATTTGCACAAGTTATTAAACTGTAAAAATTCACTGTGGTAAATACTTAAGATTTATACACCTGTCTGTAAGTCTGTTTAACTGCTATAAAAATATGAGCCAAAATGGAGGGTTTTACAAAGAGCTTATACAGCAAAAGACAGACATAGTTATTATGGTTGTTTTAGTAAATGTTCAATAACTCTAAGAACCTGGCCAACAGTATATATGTAATGTTTACTTCTCCAGATCTTAGGAGCCTTTGAGTCAGAGGAATCTCATTAACTGCAATACAAATGTCACTGGTTCCGGCTCCCATTTTCAGGACCAAACCTCCACCCCTGCCCACCAAGTCCTGTATTTCTGAGAGTCTCCAGAAGGTGTCTCCCTGTGCCGTCAGTCCTGCGGGCAATGCCTCTCCCCTCTGAACAAAGCACTTCCCCTAGACCCTCCCCTACTGGGCCTGCCAAGCTGGGCAAGCTGCTTTGCTGTGCTCAGTTGCTCAGTCCCGTCCAGCTCTTTGCAACTCCATGGACTGTAGCTCGCCAGGCTCCTCTCTCCATGGGATTTTCCAGGCAAGAATACTGGAGTGGGATGTCATTTCCTACTCCAGGGCATCTTCTCAACCCAGGGATTGAACCCATGCATCCTGCAGCTCCTGCATTGGCAGGCAGATTCTTTACTGCTGAGCAACCTGGGCAGGCAAGCTGTGCAGGAGTGAAGCACAAGAAATTGAGTCACCTGTTCCGGTGAGAAGGTAAAATAGTATTTCTTAAATCTGAGAATTTTTTTAAAAGCTGAGAAAATTATTTCAGTTTTTACCAACAGCCTTCTATGTACTCATGGGAATCATGCTTCTAAACACTCAGACCAGGTTATCAAGAAACTAGGACAATCCCTATCAGACTTACTGCTCTCCTCTGACAACTAGGGCTTTTCTTGCTGGCACAAGCTAATCAGCAGATTCCTTCTACCCTTAGGGTGAACTCTTGCCCAGGAAGCTTCTCAGCCTCCACCAGACTCCCACAGCTTGCTGGACATGCCCTTGCCCCAGCAACAGGCAGGGCATGACTTCTTCCCCGGATGATTCCAACTCCCCTAGGTGTATTGATTTTACTCAGCCCTATCTCATCAGTTCACTGATGTGCTCAGGCCTAAAAACCTGCGATAGACCTCAGATAAACCAGTATAGAGATCCCCCTACTCTGATATCTGCAAACTCAGACGCTTGACTCACATGGGAGCCCAAGGCACCAGTGCACCAACTCTGTGTGTGTTCTACATCTAGCATAAGAATGTTAAGGTCATATGTTTGTTTAAAAAGAGTTCTCCAATGTTCTCTATCAGAATAAACTATTCCTTTGTGTGTGTGTGCTGTCAATTCAATCGTGTCCAACTCTTAGCAACCCCATGGACTGTAGCCCACCAGGCTCCTCTGTCCATGGGATTCTCCAGGCAAGAGTACTGGACTGGGTTGCCATGCCCTCCTCCAGGGGGTCTTTCTGACCCAAGGATTGAACCTGCATCTCCTGCATTGCAGGCAGATTCTTTACCCACTGAGCCACCTGGGAAGTCGAAATTATTTCTTTAGATGTCAATATATATTTACATTTAAGACTTTGAAAAGGAGAAAGTGCCATCTACTTTGTGCTCTGGATAGAGTGATGAAAATAACCAATTTTGATTCATCTTCTTCAGAGTACAAGTAATTTGGGTTTGATGTTTTTCCTTTATTTCATTCAAGCATAGTTGATTTACAATGTTGTGTTAATTTCTGCTGTACAGTAAAGTAATTTGTTATAAAAATACATACATTCTTTTCCATTAGAATATAGGTAATTTGTTCAGAGTGTTTTGGTGCATAAATATCTGAAACAAAGAAAGAGAAATAAAGCAATAATTTAAATTGCAGTCACATCCTTTGCTGAACCACTTGATGTCCTGAGATGAGTTCAAATAGCAAATTCCTCCACCTGCTGGTAAAAGCTTGTCTCTGCAATTCTCACATTTAAATCTCAAAAATATAATAGATGATGTGTCATGAAAATTATGGGTGGAGTGAAGTTTAACATTTTCATCTTAAACTGGAAATGTACTGTGATTCAATGACTAATATACTATCATTCAAGGGGATAGAAGAGGAAATAGCACTTCCAAGAAGAAAGGAAAACAGCTGTTGTCACGTAGCTTCAAGACAAATACAAGATGCTCTCTCCTCCCTATAAACTTAGCACTTAAAGTTAGGCTTACTTTTTCCTTTAGCATACTCTGCCTTGTATTTCCATGTGAGTGTGGTGCCTTAACATAGTTTAAAAGTTCTTGGTAAGGCAGAGACCATGGCCTGTATTCTTCAGACCATTAACAGTGAACATAGTATACTGTGGATGTATACAGTAGGTGTTCAATAAATGTCTGATTTGTTGACTTTCCAAGTTGGTCCTTACTTCCAGTTCCTTCTTTCACCAAGAACATGACCAAAGTGGAGTCCTATAGTCACTGTTATAAAATAACCACTCCCACAGTAAGTATATGGACTTCTACTTAAGTGGAAATGGGAGAGGGGAGGCAGATGAAGAGGAGTCAGCACCCAGGAAACCAGGGAATGGGGAAACAATGTGTCTAGCTACTTTGTCATCTGTTTGGTTCACTGATTTTACCAAATGCCCAGTACAAGGCTAGACACATAGTAAATGCTTAAATATTTTTGAAATAAATCAATAAATTAAAATATTGAATTTGAAAAACAGAGATAGGGTATGCTATGCAAAATTGCATCAAATGAACTCAGTCCATCTAAGACAACAAGAAATCCAAAAAAGAAAAGCCCAGAACTTGTGCATGGGATCAACTTTTAATATATCATCCAGACTCCTGGGCTCTAGCCTTGAAAAAAAAATGTGTTTTAAGCTGATAAATGTCCAAGCATCCTATTGGTTAGAGTTTTAAAGGTGGATAATTAATAGCTCAGGGAAGTTAAAGTGTTTGCATTTGAGAACTTGGTGTTTGTGATTCCTTCAGTTTACTCCTTAAGGAAACAAAAGTCTTAAAAAAAAAACAGTAATATTTGTATAGCAGCTATACGTTTTATAGGTAATCCCTGCAATAAATCTATTATGCATATATAAGTCAAAATTGGATCCACTCAGGTCAGCACGATGAAGGCCCTGAGACAAGGTGGCAGAGAGGCTGTCTCTAGTGCATGTTGCATGCTGATTATCTACTGAAACCCTAGGCTTAGCACACTTCTTACTTCCCTTCCTCGGTCAGGATTGGCTCATATCTCTTTGCAAAACTTTCCCAGAACTCATTTTCTCATTCATTCCTATAACAAGGTGAAAGCTTTTTCTGAAACATGAGTCTTGTTGCATTAGTAATAATAATAGATGGAAAAGCAAATACAAACAGTGCATAAACTCAGGTGTGTACAAAATGCAGCTTTATTTTTTACATATAATTTAAATTTCTAATTTGAACTCTCATTCTCCAGGAAAGGGAAACTGTGACCTCACTTTAACTGGCCCATTCACTCCAAGCACCAGTGGCGGTGGGAGGTGGGAAGCCCAAGCCTTGACAAGTCTTCCCCTGGGTGTTTTCTGAGTCAGCCTTCTCATCCGGTCTTCACCCACAGGCTGCTTCATGCCTCCCTGGGGGTGGGGAGTCTTTGACCATGTCTAAGCCCTGACTACTGAAAGCCTTCAAGCAGCTGCTTCCTCCCCTGGATCTTCCAAAGAAGCAGAGAACATCGCAGGCTGCTCCCTGGCACTTCTGCTGCCTCCCCAAGGAAGCAGGCTCCCTCCCAGCTCCTTGCTCTAAGACTGTGGCATCTCTACTCCCCTCACACCCACTGTGCTATCTTCTCCCTCCTGTGAGTCTTCTCAGACTCTTGGCTCTCATTCAATGTGTCTCGCACATGTTAACCTAGGTGAAAGTGTTAGTCCCTCAGTCATGTCCGATTGAGACCCCATGGACTGTATCCCGCCAGGGTCCTCTGTCCATGGAATTCTCCAGGCAAGAATACTGGAGTGGGTAGCCATTCCCTTCTCCAGGGGATCTTCCTGACCTGGGAATGGAACCCGGGTCTCCTGCATTGCAGGCAGATTCTTTACCTTCTGAGCCAATCCAAGCAGCAACAAACCAGAGAGGTTACATCCTTCATTGGCAATGAGCGCAAGCTAGCGTGGCTCCTCAAGGGAGGTGGGGAAAAGTAAAGCACCAGGAGAAAAGGGAAATGCTGGCTAAGATTTCAAAATATAATCCCAACCCCAAAGTTGGTATCTTTTGCTTTTAACATTTCCTAACACTTCTCTGGTGAATCTTCCTGAGTGGCTCAGATGGTAAAGACTGAGCCTTCCCTGGTGGCTCAGAGGGTAAAGCGTCTGCCTACAATGCCGGAGACCTGGGTTCAGTCCCTGGGTCGGGAAGATCCCCTGGAGAAGGAAATGGCAACCCACTCCAGTATTCTTGCCTGGAGAATCCCATGGACAGAGGAGCCTGGTAGGCTACAGTACATGGGGTCACAACGAGTTGGACAAGACTGAGCGACTTCACTTTCCCTTGGCTATTGTGAAAAGTGTCTCTATGAACACTTCTCCACTCAGATCCTTTTTGAGTTTAGCTGCCTTAGGGAGTGAGGAGAACAGAGAGCATTAACCTCACTTTGCAAAAGTTGAAATTGAGGCACTAAGCAATTCTCCAGCATATTCTATAACAGGCATACTAAAACCATCCACTGAAAGAGGCACAGGAAGAAATGAGTTGTTAAATATTTCCTGCTTTTCAGAAACTCCCACCAGACCACGCCTAACAAACCAAACTACCGTATTAATGAGCAAGTCAGATATAACAGGATCTGAAAGTGCCAGGAACACTCACTTGCTTCCAAAACAAGCCAAATATATTCAAGTAACAAATGAATGGTCTCAGTTACAGCCAATTACAGAGATGCAATGTGTTCAGGGTGCTGTCCCCAGATCCGGAGGGCACTCAGTAGCATAATAAATCCAGGCTCTCAATCGTCTTACTAAATATTTAAAACAGCAGAGCCTAGACAGTAATCTTGGTTGACAGATTCACACATTAAATATACCGAGTGAAATGTACTTAAATTCACTCACTGGGTACAAAGCTCAGCTCATCTTCTACGCTGAGCATCTCTGTTGTGCCAGTGCCCCTTTGTGGGCCACTCTGGACCTCTGGCATTTCCCTGGATTTCAGAACTGATTAGAAGTAGGTCAAAGGCCTGAGAATGGTACAAAAGAACCTAAAGGGACAGGATAAGTAGGTCAGCTAAGGTGCAGTGAGAATGCAGGTTTACTCAACTGATCCCAAACCCGTTTGGGAAGAAGGAAGGCACAACACAAATATGTGAAAACCTCTTCAGCCTCTTACCTGTTAAGTGATCTTGAGCAAACTACCTAACCTCTCTGAGCCACAGTTTCTTCATCTACAAAATGAAAAGAAAAATAAAACTTGCCCACAGAGCTGGTAGGAGGTTTCAATGAAGGAACGTGCATTAAGAGCCTAACCAGAGCTTTTGGAAAATGCTAGTTGTATATTTGATGAAAGCGGGATGCCAACACGGTAAGCCCTACTTTAGAATATAGTGGCTGCTAACCTATGTTTGTTATCTGATATCTTGCTGGTAGTCACAAGAATGGGCCTCCCAGACTTCCAACTGCAGAGAGCACAACTGATCAAGGGCTGCAGATATCCTTGCTGGGCTTGTGCAGGTGCCACGCCTCCCTGGGGAGCTCGCCTAACAAGAGAGCATGGGGACTCCCGACAGTTGACTTTGGCTCCAGGAATTGCCAGTGGCCTTGCTGGATCTTCCTGGAACTGAAGGCAGTCTGGGATGCTCCCTCTCGTGGATCCCTCCCTCTCTCCTTCACTGGGAGTCAGATTCGCATCACAGCCTGACACTCTTTCTCAGGCTGACTTGGTTCCCTCCCCATTTTCTTCCCTAGGAGCATTTGCCCTAACAGAATCCTTGCATGTTGAATCCTGTCTTAGCATCTGCTTCTCTGAAGATTCAGACGCACTTACCCATGTTCTTTTCTGACACTGGGTATAACTTATATTTGTCTTATGAGGTGTGCATGGATTGTTGAGCTATTCACAAGGGCCATTTCATCAGAGTAGCCGTGGGGAAGCCGCAGCTGAGAAACAGGAATAACAGAGGTCATCATTGCCAAGAGAAGTATGAACAAACATGAGGACCTTAAGTCTAATACTTTCTCAGGGAACTACAGTTTTGGGTGTTCCTAGTCAGGACAAACTGAAGGAAATGTTTTCAAAGATAGTAATCAAGAAGATTAAGTAACTTCACCTCTCTGGGCCTTGGTGTCCTAGACCAGTACAAAATGAGCAGATGTTAGATTTCAAAGGGACCCAAGAGACAATAAACCCTGTGTTTCCCAAACTTCAGTTACATTTGTATACTTTTTGGCCAACCCATGTGCCACCCAAGTAATAATTTTTCTTTAAGTAAATTCACTTTAACTTAAAATTTAAAAAGCAAAGTTTATGTGAGAGTTAAATGATAAAGTATCACTTACCATAAATGGAAGGCAATATTATTAAATTCCAGTTAGATGTTAAAACCTGAAGAAGGTGTAGAGTCTGGAGCTGCTTTCTGTTAAAAATGCAGATTAGCAAATGTTAAAGATATGCTAACACCAAATACTTTCTAGAAAGACTGGAAGAGAAGCGAAAAAGACTATCTGACAATGTGACGCATTGGTTTTGTTTGTTTGGCTGTGCCACAGGGCATGCAGGATCTTAATTCTCTGGACAGGAATCTAACCCACACCACCTGCAGTGGAAGCAAGGAGTCTTACCTACTAGACTGCCAAGGAAGTCCCAACAGCATGATCCATTGTCACTCAAAACTGGATCTATGGTTCCTCCTAAATCACTAAGTCACTCCTTTCACATAGGCTTGGAGGTTCCCTCCCCCCATACTATAGTTTGGACATCCCACTGTTAATAGTTTTTCCATTTTGAGAGATGTGCAACTCAGGGGTGCAGGTTTACTGACCAGCTACAGAATTAACAGTGTGTTTGTCAGTTTATCATTATCCTGGGTTTTCAATAAGAATTTAGTCCATGGGGACCTAGGATCCACCCATTAGAAACTGTCTTAAACAGAACTAAGAAAGTTTACTTTAATGTTTCTTTTGTACACCCTAATTCCTCATTCCCTACCTAAGTAACCAGACAATTCTTTTCCCTTTTGCTGCTCAGACCTCCCTGGGAGGAAGGTCTACTCAGACCTGGCTTTCCCTCATCTCACTGCTCTACTCTACTCTCCATCTCCTGTTGAGCTGTTTCACACCAACCTGTGAATGACCCAAAACTGGCTTAACACTGTGACCATCCTAGAGATATTCAAAACTAATTTTTTTTTTTACTTTTTTAGCCAATGAACAAGGTTAGTAATAGTTTCAGGTGGATAGCCAGGGGGCTCAGTCACCATATACATGAATGGATACATTCTCCATTCTCCCCCAAACTTTCCTCCCATCCAGGCTGCCACATAACATTGAGTAGAGTTCCCTGTGCTATTCCTTGTTGGTTAACCATTTTAAATATAGCAGTTTGAACATGTCAATCCCATACTTCCTAACTACTAACTATCCCTTGCCCCCATTCTTCCCCCTACCCTGCAACCAAAAATTCATTCTCTCAATCTGTGAGTCTGTTCCTGTTTTGTAAAGAAGGTCATTTGTATCATTTCATTTTATATTCAGCACTAAGGGATTTCATATGATACTTCTCTTTTTCTGACTTATTTCACTCAGTATGACAATCTCTTTATCCATCCATGTTCCTGCAAATGTCAGTATTTCATTCTTACTAATGGCTGAGTAATATTCCCTTGAGTATATTTATATACAACATCTTCTTTATCCATTCCTCTGTTGATGGACATTAAGGCTGCTTCCTTGTCTTGGGTATTGTAAATGGTGCTGCAATGAACATTGGGATACATGTATCCTTTAGGATCATTTCAAAACTGATTTTAGGAAGGCGGTCCTAAGACGGCAGAGGAATAGGACAGGGAGACCACTTTCTCCCCTACAAATTCATCAAAAGAACATTTGAACATTGAGTAAATTCCACAAAACAACATCTGAATGCTGGCAGAGGATATCAGGCACCCAGAAAAGCAGCCCATTGTCTTCAAAAGGAGATGTTTTATCAATGGTGCTGTATAGATGGAGAAGTCTTGAGACTACAGTAAAAATAAGACTGAAAACCAGAAGCAGGATGCTTAAGTCCAAATCCTGAGAACACCAGAGAACTCCTGACTCCAGGGAACATTAATGGATAGGAGCTCATCAAATGCCTCCATACCTACACTGAAACCAAGCACCACCCAAGGGCCAACAAGTTCCAGAGCAAGACATACCACGCAAATTCTCCAGCAACATAGGAACACAGCCCTGAGCTTTAATATACAGGCTGCCCAAAGTCACTCCAAACCCACTGACATCTCATAACTCATTACTGGACTTCATTGCACTCCAGAGAGAAGAAATCCAGCTTCCCGACACAAGCTTCCCTAACCAGGAAACCTTGACAAGCCACCTATATAACTCCACCCACAATGAGGAAACTCCACAATAAAGAGAACTCTACAAACTGCCAGAATACAGAAAGGCCACCCCAAACACAGCAATATAAACAAGATGAAGAGACAGAGAAATACCCAGCAGATAAAGGAACAGGATAAATGCCCACCAAACCAAACAAAAGAGGAAGAGATAGGGAATCTACCTGATAAAGAATTCCAAATAATGATAGTGAAAATGATCCAAAATCTTGAAATCAAAATGGAATCACAGATAAATAGCCTGGAGACAAGGATTGAGAGGATGCAAGAGAGGTTTAACAAGGACCTAGAAGAAATAAAAAAGAATCAATATGTAATGAACAATGCAATCAGTTCAGTTCAGTTCAGTCGCTCAGCCGTGTCTGACTCTTTGCAACCCCATGAATTGCAGCACACCAGGCCTCCCTGTCCATCACCAACTCCCTGAGTTCCCGCAAACTCACGTCCATCGAGTCAGAGATGCCATCCAGCCATCTCATCCTCTGTCGTCCCCTTCTCCTCCTGCCCCTAATCCTTCCCAGCATCAGAGTCTTTTCCAATGAGTCAACTCTTCTCATGAGGTGGCCAAAGTACTGGAGTTTCAGCACTCTGGAGGGAACAAACAGTAGAATAACAGAGGCAGAAGGTAGGATTAGTGAGGCAGAAGACAGAATGGTAGAAATAAATGAATCAGAGAGGAAAAAAGAAAAATGAATTAAAAGAAATGAGGACAATCTCAGAGACCTCTGGGACAATGTTAAATGCCCCAACATTTGAATCAGAGGAGTCCCAGAAGAAGACAAAAGGAAAGACCATGAGAAAATACTTGAGGAGATAATAGTTGAAAACTTCCCTAAAATGGGGAAGGAAATAATCACCCAAGTCCAAGAAAACCAGGGAGTCCCAAATAAGATAAACCCAAGGCAAAACACCCCAAAACACATATTAATCAAATTACAAAGATCAAACACAAAGAACAAATATTAAAAGCAGCAAGGGAAAAACAATAAATAACACACAAGGGGATTTCCATAAGGATAAAAGCTGATCTTACAATAGAAACTCTTCAGGCCAGGAGGGAATGGCAAAACATACTTAAAGTGATGAAAGAAAATAACCTACAGCCCAGATTACTGTACCCAGCAAGGATCTCATTCAAATATGAAGGAGAAATCAAAAGCTTTATAGACAAGCAAAAGCTGAGAGAATTCAGCACCACCAAACCAGCTCTCCAACAAATGCTAAAGGATCTTCTCTAGACAGGAAACACAAAAAGGGTGTATAAGCTCGAACCGAAAACAATAAAGTAAATGGCAAAGGGATCATACTTATCAATAATTACCTTAAACGTAAGTGGGTTGAATGCCTCAACCAGAAGACAAAGACTGGCTGAATGGATACAAAAACAAGACCCCTATATATGTTGTCTACAAGAGACCCACCTCAAAACA
>SJYQ01000082.1:282445-321143 GCA_006410935.1 Redunca redunca | reverse complement strand
TTGCCGTTTGGCAGGGAGAGTCTCTCCGGGGCTGTGATTGTCCCTTTTCAGCCCTTACGGCTCTGGCTGCCTGTCCCTGGCGGGGGATGGTCTGCAGCCAGCTACTTCTGTTCTGTCCTTTGTTCTGTGGGCGGTCCTGGCGGTGTCCTATGTTCGAGCTTTTCGTGTGGTTAGCTGTCCCCCAGTCTGGTTTACTAGCCCAGGTTAGTTCGTTCTGGTTACTTGCAGGGCGTTCCTACCTGATTCTTATAAAGCTGTGCAGCCTGAACCTCTCGCGCGTCCCTGCCCTGCCCCCCGCGGGTGCAGGTTTCTGTGCTGCCCTTCTGCTGGGGAAGTCACTGTTGGGCTTGTAATCTGTTGGTTTTAATTATTCATTTATGTATCGTTCCTGTTATGATGCCCTCTGTGCTTCCAGGGCTCGCCACAGACTCGGCAGGGAGAGTGTTTCCTGGTGTTTGGAAACCTCTCTTCTCAAAGTTCCTTTCCCGGGTCGGGCTTCCCTACCCAGGACGGAGCTCCCTCCCCACCTCCTTTGTCTCTCTTTTCGTCTTTTATATTTTTTCCCTACCTGTTTTTGAAGGCAATGATCTGCTTTTCTGGGTGCTTGATGTCCTCTGCCAGCATTCAGAAGTTGTTTTGTGGAGTTTGCTCGGCGTTGAAATGTTTTTTTGAGGAATTTGTGAGGGAGAAAGTAATCTCCTGGTCCTATTCCTCCGCCATCTTCTCCGCCCCCCGCCCCCCGCTTCATAAAAACATTTTTATAAAAATGATCCAGTGTCTATCATTTTATACAAATCCTTCCACCCTAATCGAGTCTCTTGTATTAGACATGAAGATTAATCTTCTATGTGTACAATTTGTGAACTCTGCATTTACAGGTTTATACACTGCAATGTAGTGTTGTTTTTTTATTTTTTATTTTCTACTTCACTTCTAGTGCTTATTATATGAGATGGGGTTTTCATTTAGCATGCTTGTTATTTTTAATTAGAAGTAAAAGTCTTAATGGAACTTAACTTTTTAGCATCACTTATTTTCAGAAGCATAAACTCTGGAACATTTTGTGAATAAAAAATAGAGTAATTCTGAAATTTTCAAAGGTGGGAGTGCTAATTTTACAAATATCTTACACTAATCCAGTGACTTCTTGTATTAAATTGTACTAGATGTACAACAACCCACTCCAGTGTTCTTGCCTGGAGAATCCCAGGGACAGTGGAGCCTGGTAGGCTGCCGTCTATGGGGGTCACACAGAGTCAGACACAACTGAAGCGACTTAGCAGCAGCAGATATACAACAACAGCAAGTACCCTTACGGGGTCTTGACTTCTACATATATTGTTTTTAATTGTCACAACTCAACAAGAAGGTATTATTTTCTTTATTTTCCAAATGATCAAGTCCTGGAAAAAGAATTCTACCTGAATAACTCTAGCAAAGCTGCACACTAAAGTTAAACCATGTTTTAAAATATGATAGGAAGCTCATCAAATAGAAATGGGAAAGTCAAGTTTTCTGGAAGTATTATAAAACACAATTAAAATGAAAAAGAATAGTGGTGATGAAGATGGACCAAGTAGGATACACAGCCAAGTAGGAAAGGTTTGGCCTAGAAATTTGGTCTTAGTATAGTAAGGAAAATGGAATGCTAGGACTTTTTGCAACATAGTCTTTTAAATAATATTATAACCACCAGCTTTCATATCCCTGTGAAATTCTTCCTTCATTTACACACCATATGGAAGTTCCTCAAAAATCTGTAATGTGAATAAAAGGGATATACTATCTGAAATAACATATCCATCATCAAAGGGCTGCCAACCTGCATTTCATGGTGAATCATTTAAATTTAAAATTTGGTGTTTTGCACATAGAAGTATACGATCCCTGTTGAGTTTCTGTAGCTCCCTGGAGACAGGTCTTCTTTCTGCAGATGCTGCCTTCATTTAATGCATTTCAATATGAGCATTTAGGGGTCAACTGCCTGTATTTCAGGCACAGTTTAAATTGAAGTAGCTACAGATATTACAAACCAGTGTCTCTCTACGTTTGTGGCTACAGCTCTGGGTTCTCAACGTTGCCATGCTTCCTGACCCAGAAGTGGTACATATAGTGTTAAGAATAAAGGCTGAATGATTTATATGATGTCATCAGTTTCTTTCAACACTTTTGTAGGTTGTGCCTCCCAGCTTGACATCACTAGTCCCTGTTCAAGCCTGACATCACCTAACTGGTCCTAACCAGTTCTTTATTTTACTAATCTTAACCTAGATAGCATATTAAAAAGCAGAGACATTACTTTGCCAACAAAGGTCCGTCTAGTCAAGGCTACGGTTTTTCCAGTAGTCATGTATGGATGTGAGAGGTGGACTGTGAAGAAAGCTGAGCGCCGAAGAATTGATGCTTTTGAACTGTGGTGTTGGAGAAGTCTCTTGAGAGTCCCCTGGACTGCAAGGAAGATCCAACCAGTCCATCCTAAAGGAGATCAGTCCTGGGTGTTCATTGGAAGGACTGATGCTGAAGCTGAAACTCTAATACTTTGGCCACCTCATGCAAAGAGTTGACTCATTGGATGCTGGGAGGAATTGGGGGCAGGAGGAGAAGGGGACGACAGAGGATGAGATGGCTGGATGGCGTCACGACTCGATGCACATGAGTTTGGGTAGACTCTGCGAGTTGGTGATGACAGGGAGGCCTGGCGTGTTGGAATTCATGGGGTCACAAAGAGTCAGACACACCTGAACAACTGAACTGAACTCACTGAACCTACACTCCCAAGAACCTACCTGCATCTTCATTATAACATTCATTTCTCTGTCTGAATCACTATACAGTAAGTCTGTTCATATTCATTCATCATGTATATGCATGCTAAGTCACTTCAGTTGTGTCCCACTCTTTGCGACCCCATGGATGGTAGCCTGCCAGGCTCCTCTGTCCATGGGATCCTCCAGGCAAGAATACTGGAATGGGTTGCCATGTCCTCCTCCAAGGGATCTTCCTGACCCAGGGACTGAACCAATGTCTCTTATGCCAGCTGCACTAGCAGGCAGTTTCTTTACTACTGCGCCACCAGTGAATGATGGAAGCTCACCATTCATATAGCCAGCCACTATTATGCCCATTGTTCTAGGTACAAGCAATGCAGTATATCCAGAATCAGTGTGGGCCCAAGTGCTTGAAGCTGAACTATTCTGAACGAACCTAAGTCTATTCTGAATCAATTCCTGAATCCCATGGTATGTTTATAGAGGCTTTTGCACCAAAGAAGTGCTTAGTAAATGTTAGGTGAAAGAATGGATTGTTCATTCGATGCCACTGTGTTAGGAACTGTGGAGGATACAGCCTAAACAAGACAGTTTTAAGTCTTCAGGATGCTCATACTCTGTGGTGGGCACAGACAAGCACATAGATAATCCTAATGCATGGCAGAAAGCATTTTGTGTCATAATAGAGGTAAACATTTCTGTGGGAGTGTGTAATGGCAAAAGATTAATTCCGGCTAGGGGGATGTTCTGCCCCTCTGTCACGGCAGGAAACAAATTATTGTCTCATCAACTAAGTATAAATGGAATCCATTCGCCAGATGCGTAAGGAATGAGTAGAAAATAAATGAAAGCGGGGAGAATTTGTTTCACTGCAATGTTACAATATGTTATCCAACGGACTCTTGTAGATTTATGGTCTCCTTCCCTTGAATCCCTGGTGGCTCAGATGATAAAGAATCTGCCTGCAATGCTGGAGACCCAAGTTTGATCCCTGGGTCAGGAAGATCCCCTGGAGAAGGAAATGGCAACCACTCCAGCATTCTTGCCTGGAGAATTCCATGAACAGAGGAGCCTGGCAGGCTACAGTACATGGGGTCACGAAGAGTCTGGACCCGACTGAGCAACTAACACTTTCACTTTTTTCCCCCTTGAATCCCTTTCCTTATATCCTCCTTCCCTTTACCATCTTTCCCCTACTGGTGAGTAGAAAGGAAATATGAAGATGATCCCAAAGTATTTCAGTATCTAGTATAAGGGCTAACACAAATAACTTTGGGATTTTTAAAAAATAAATTGTTGCTGGTTTTGTTACTCTCTGGTCATAAATTCATTTGCTGAAAAAAGTGTTAAATCATGATCTCCTTTGCCTCCCATATGAAAACAGCTTCAGTCCAAGAGGTTGGACACAAAAGGTCTGGGGCCAGCTGTCACTAACCACACGTATGACTTTAGGGATGTACTTTTCCCTCTCTTGGCCTTATTTTCCTCCAGTGAGTTTGCTGGACCAGATTATGAGGTGCCAGTCTCCAGTGAGTGTAGGGGCAAAGAGACAATGTAAGAGATAGAAACAGGTCAGCATTTGCCATTTCAGAGTCTGATGCCAGTATTGGGATAACTTCTGATTTTCTCAGAGAGCGTACAGAGCCCGATTTTTACGTGAAATTTCCACACAATAGCACATAGGCCCAATGAAACATAACTAAAGGCCAGATTCAGCCCAAGGGCTTGCTTTCTGCAGCTTTGGAACTAGATGCTCTCTACTCAATGTCCCTTGGATCTCAGACCTTCTCTGATTCTGCATTGAGTCTGATTTCCCTTTGTTTAACAGCAACTTCAAAGTTCCGGTTCCCCAGATGAATTAAAGAACAGGCTTTGAGTGCTGTAAAATTAAACTGTGATCACAGATTGAAGGATTTCAGTTGCTGCTTATCCCTTTGGAGCCTTCTGATTTGATTAAACAATAGTAAAATTAGGATGGAATGTGAAGTGTTCTAAATCAGAGAACGCAGCTCTGAAGAAAGAAACAAAGTGGAAACAGCCATGCTACCCCGCTTCCACTTCCTCTCTCCAGGACGCTGATGGACAGACCCAGCCTGGAGGAGCAGCTGGCAAGCTCGGGGTTGCACAGATCCTCATGCTGACCCTGGGCCTGGCCTTCAGGAGACCCTAAAAACTCATCCTTGAGCAAAGCAAATACGGCTGAATGAAGTCTAGTTGTTTTGTGTGTTAACATGCCAACTAATTAACATGCCCTCTCTTCCCTACCACTTAGTGGATAAGAAAAGAAGCCTGGTAAAATGAGCACTCAGGGCTTTTTGTTGTTGTCAGTCACCCAGTTGTGTCCCACTCTTTGTGACCCAATGGACTGCACCATGCCAGGCTTCCCTATTCTCCACTATCTCCCGGAGTTTGCTCAAATTCATGTCGATTGAGTCGGTGATGCCATCCAACCATCTAATCCTCTGTTGTCCCCTTCTCCTCCGGCCCTCACTTTTTCCCAGCATCATGGTCTTTTTCAATGAGTCAGCTCTTTGCATCAGGTGGCCAAAGTATTGGAGCTTTAGCATTAGTCCTTCCAATGAATATTCAGGGTTGATTTCTTTAGAACTGACTTTAAACTTTGCCTGATACGGTGAAACTCCTTGGGCCCACCACACACTTCTATCCCTGAGCCAGTCCCTCACAGGCTGAGTGCTTCTGAGGAGATACTATGTCACTCATGCTGGAATCGGCAGCATCCAGAAAAACAGTGGCCCCTAACCTTTTTGGAACCAGGGACCAGTTTCATGGGAGACAATTTTTTCACAGACAGGTGGTGGGGATGGTTTCAAGATGATTCTAGTGCATTACATTTATTGTGCACTTTATTTCAATTATTATTACATTGCAATATATGATGAAATAATTATACAACTCATCATAACACAGGATCAGTGGGAGCCCTGAGCTTCCTACAACTAGATGGTTTCATCTTCGGGTAAACGGAGAACAATGGGAAGCAGCTGTAAATACAGGTGAAATTTTGCTCACCTGCCCATCACTCACCTTCTGCTGTGTGGCCTGGTTCCTAACAGGCCACTGACCAGTACTGGTCCATGGCCCAGGGGTTTGGGACCCCTGCAGCATAATATCTGACCTACAGTAAGGGCTTAATAAATATCTGTTTAATCAATAACTTAATCTCTGAGTGAGTCAACAAATAAATTACTTAAGAAGCCAGGATTTCTCTTTAGGGCCTAAGCAGCAAGATAAAAAACAGTGGAATATAATTCTAACTTTCTATTAAGACAGCTAAAGAAAGGCTATGCTGACCAAAGTAGAGTGTTTGGGAATACAGACTCTTAGAGCACCCCCAGTGATCACAGATGGTTCCTTTACACCAAGTGTCATCTCATGGTTCTGGATATTTCAGATATAATGTTATCTTACAGAGAATACTGATCTTTAAAAAAATTAGAAATCAGCCTGGTTTGCTTTAGGCTGTAATTTCATACCTGCCCTCTGTGGCTGCGGTCCCATTGTAATGCAGTTTTCAGAGCCTTTGTAGTTCAATCAGAGTTTACTGAAGGTATGCCTCATTGAGTGAGTCTGGGATTCAGGCAGAATTCTATCCTGTTGTTCCCCTTCTCAGAACTCTGGCATGCTGACCAGGGTCAAATCCATCCCTGCACAACTCAGCAGGGAGCCCAAGAGTTCATATTCAATTTCGTGCGATCGTTTTCTTGAGATCTGCCCTGTTCACGGTCTCCCTGAAACTTCCCAGCTCCCAGTCTCTTCCATCCCGTTCTTGGACCTCTGGGCAAAAGGCAAAGGCTTTAGTTTCTCCTTCTGCCTCACACATCCTGTTCCCCAGCTAGACTGCCATGGAAGCCAAGTGCGGAGAGACTCAAGAACGGAAAAAAGCAACAGGGAGTTTCCCCACACTTTTGGGGACAGTTCCTCGGGTCATGGAGAAGGGTTTCCTGCCTGAATTATAGGTGCCCGCCCAGCCACTGTGGCCTTCGCTACCACCATCTCTGCAGGGCTGCTCCAGGACATACACAGGAAAACAAACAAAAAACGAAAATGGAATTTCTCCCACTCTCCTTGACTTGTAGGGTGCCCCTTTCCACAGACTACAAAGGAGGACCTCTCGTAGAGGTCTTTTTGTCTGGTACCCGTTTGGGGCTGTCTGCTGGCTCAGACAGTAAAAAAATCTGCCTGCAATGCAGGAGACCTAGGTTCAATCCCTGGGTCAGGAAAATACTCTGGAGAAGGAACTGGCAACCTGCTCCAGTATTCTTGCCTGGAGAATTCCATGGACAAAGAAGACTGGCTGGCTACAGTCCACGGGGTTGCAAAGAGTCGGACATGAGTGAGCAACTAACACTTTCACTTTCTTTATTTGACTCTAGCTCTGGAGACTCTGAAGGAAAAGATCCAAAAATCTCATGCATGACTCAGTAGCATTCTCAATTGTTTGTTTCCCCAATCCACTTGTTACCATTTACTTTTCAGAATGCTCAAAATGCTCCAGTCATTCCATTCAGGATTTTCAACTGCACTCCATGGGAGAAATACGGTGGACAGTGCTTACTCCACCTTGATTAGACCAGAATTTTCCCCATGTAATGTTATTAGATGGTGAAAGCACAGAAGATTGCTTACTGGGATTGTATGGATCACCTGGCAGATTCTGTTGTAAACTGACATTGATATTTAGTTTTGTTTGGTGCTATTCTGCAAAGCCATGATAATTCCAATAAACTGACTTGACAGTCTGAAAACCAGACCTGGTATTTGGTGACTTGCTTTGAGACATCTGGTCAAGCATCAGACCTCATTCATATTCCTAACGTATTTTAATAGTGAACAATTATGTGTCAGATGCTACGGTAAGCACAAGGGCTACCTTTGTGAAAGGCATAGGACCCTTGTCCTCAGGGAGCCCACAGTGTACCAGAAACCAGCCATAGGTCATCACCAGTGCTACGAGAGGACGAAGCAGAACCTAAGTCTATATTAGAGACAGATAAGTAAGCAGGAAATTTCCTTATAGGATGTTTAATGTATGATAAACTGATTTTTATCAGATATTTACTGAGCACCAGGGCTAGAGGAGAACAGAGCAAAACCTTAATTCTGAACTGGAGGAGGGCCCTAAACAACTTCTAAGTGGAGGTGACTCCTAGACACACACAAATTAATAAGTAGAAAATCCACCAGAAAGTATGTTCCAGATGTATGGAGTGAGACTCGCAGAGGCCCAGATACAGAAGAGAAGAGTTTGTTATCCGGATGTAAGAAGTTCCAAATAGCTGATGCACAGTGTATGAGGGATCAGAGCAGAGAGGCGAATACAGGGCAGGAGAGGAAAGGTCTTGAAGGTCAGGACAAAGTATTTAGGGTATAATTTGTTTATCAACTGAACGGTTCCAAGAGAAGACTAACAAAATCACTTTTGTGCTTAAGAAAGACCACTCACTATATATCTACATTAGAAATACATAGATTTGAGCAGGGCAAGATTAGAGGCAGTGATGTTAGTTAGGAGGCTGTTGTAGTAACCCAAGCAAGGAATTTTTAAGACATTCTGAAACCAGTAAAAATATATCCATACAAGAGAACACTATACAGCCAGTAAAATTAATCTAGCATTTCTGCTTGTTTTAAAGGAGTGATCAGGAATTCAAAAAGAAGTCTGCCATTCTCTTGTAGACAACATATATAGGGGTCTTGTTTTTGTATCCATTCAGCTAGTCTTTGTCTTTTGGTTGGGGCATTCAACCCATTTATGTTTAAGGTAATTATTGATAAGTATGATCCCGTTGCCATTTACTTTATTGTTTTGGGTTTGAGTTTATACACCCATTTTATGTTTCCTGTCCAAAACAAATCACCAGTCCAGGTTCAATGCAGGATCTTGGGGCTGGTGCACTGGGATGACCCAGAGGGATGGTATGGGGAGGGAGGTAGGAGGGGGGTTCAGGATGGGGAACACGTGTACACCCGTGGCAGATTCATGTTGATGTATGGCAAAACCAACATAATATTGTAAAGTAAAATAATAATAATAAAAAGATAAATTCAATTTAAAAAGAAAAAAATTAAAAAAAAAAAAGAAGTCTGGTGTCTGAGATAGATCCAGTTACTCATGTCAGTTCTATTTTCCAAATATGTCCTGAATCTGAACATTTCTTATCATCTCAACTGCTATCTATCTAATCTAAGCCACCATACCCCTTGTCCGCTCAGTCCCTTGGGACACTGACCTCGCTGTTTAACAGGTTAAACAGCACTTTTGATACTACATCCCCACCAATCTATTTCTCACATTCAATGTCATTCTAATCCATTGCTTAAAAAGGAAAACCTGGACTAACTCCTGATTCTTCTGTTTCCTTTACAACTCACATCCAGTCCTCTGATATATCCTATTCTCCCTACTTTCAATATATAATTAGAATCCTGCGAACAGGGAGGCCTGGCGTGCTGCGATTCATGGGGTCGCAAAGAGTCGGACACGACTGAGCAACTGAACTGAACTGAAGTGCTAAGTCACTTCAGTCATGTCCAACTCTGTGCAACCCCATAGACAGCAGCCCACCAGGCTCCCCTGTCCCTGGGATTCTCCAGGCAAGAACACTGGAGTGGGTTGCCATTTCCTTCTCCAATGCATGAAAGTGAAAGTGAAGTTGTGTCTGACTCTTAGCGACCCCATGGACTGCAGCCCACCAGGCTCCTCAGTCCATAGGATTTTCCAGGCAAGAGTACTGGAGTGGGGTGCCATTGCCTTCTCCATAGAATCCTACCCTGGATTAAGCCACCATCACCTCTTAGCCTCCTATTTCATTATCTCCTAGTTTTTTCCACTCTTGTTATATTTTCCATCCTCAATGAAAAAAAACTTTTAAATGAAAATGAGACTATGATCTTTCTCTGATAAAAAAAAAAATCCCCAAACCTATACCCGACAGCCCTGCCTGGCTGCCACACCTCAAATCATGCTTCTCTTCCCCTTCCTCACTGTTTCAGCCTTTGTTCTATTCTTTACTCAATAGCTAATGTCTCTTCTTAGCAACATACTTCTTCCAGATGTTTATATTTTGAATAGAAAGAAACAAACAATAATTAGTAACAGAACTTGGGTAACATCGATCAAGAACCAAGTAATATTGATCAATTTCTCAAATGCTTTAAAAGTATAAATTCATTTATTCCTTCCATAAATCTGGTAGTTAGAAACTATTATTAAGCTCATTTTTTTCAGGCACAGAGAGGCTAATGACTTTGGCCATAGTCACACAGCCATTAATAGTAAGTCACAGAACTGTAACACTGCCCTGCTACCTTGTCCCAGAATCTGTACTCTCGTCCTGTTTACTCTGCTGCCTGCACCCTCTAACACAAAGTAAGACAACATCACGCAGATTCACCCCCTTCAGATATGTGGCATTAGTGAGGGGTGGAGATAGACAGATCCAAGCCTACAGAGATAAGAGGCATAAGAATCCCCTAAGAAGCCAATATCTCTCCAATAGCTACAAATATTGAGTCTACTGCATAAATTGCTTTTAAATATGGGTACCAGATGCCCCCCTACATCCAAAGAAAGACAAGCTTGTCAACTACTGTCAGTCATCTTGATTTCCTTAGCTTCTTCGTGTATAGTGGAAATAGCTCCTAGCTCCCTGAGTCTTATGCTATTTAAATGTTTTTAAAGCACTTATTTGTTAGCTCACATTTCAACAGAGCTTTCTTAGCAACCTGAAGTTCATAACCCATCTATGGCTGCTTCTTATAATGGAGGGATAAGACTAGAAAGAAGATGAAATGGTGTAAGGAGAATTCAAACTTGAATTGCACTGAATTGACCCCTTGTTGCATCCGGAATGCTGAAACAGATTAAGATATCTTTCTTTAAAAACACACACAAATACTGAGTCTTCACATCTGAAACTAATATAATATTGTAAATTAACTATACTTCATAAAAATAGGTAAATAGAGACAAAATCAGGGAAGGGAAGTGGGAAACCACATGCATCAAAATGACTGAAGGAGAAATTACAAAGGTTACACTTCCATTGGTTTTCTTCTGGCATATTTTTTTCCTTTTTTTTTTTCTTTTTTAGAATTTGTAATCATTTGGAATGTTTGGGTGGCAAGGGAAGATAGTCACCAGGACATCTACAAGACCCTAATGTTGCCCAAAGAGGTCAGATGTTCCCAGATGCCTAACAAAACCAAAGGACTTGGCAGACTGCGCATGAACACTGTATCCCTTGGGTTTCAACTTCTTGCTCTCGGTCAGCTTCTTCTGCAGATCGGGCCCAGGTCTTAGGCAGCACTAATGGGCATTATTTGAGGGAACGAAACACAGCCCTTTCCAGGAAAGACCTGATCTTGTTATCAGTTTGTCTTCCCTAACTTTATATCTTAATCAGAATATTTTTAAAAGATGATACAATAATACTGTTCAGGGAGCTCATATTTCCAACGCAAAGCAATTGAGTATATCAAAAAGGACACTGATCTTGGCATTAGAAATCCTTGTCAACTTCCAATTATTATTATCTTTGTGACCCTGGGAAACCTACTTGACCTTTGCTTTTTTATCTCTACAGGATGGAAACAGTATTGATGCACCTGGCTAATGAATGCCCAAATTATTTTTTAAAGTATCATACAAATGCAAATTTTTATACTTGCCTCCATTCAATTCAACAAACAGTACAGTAACCAGGCGCTGAGCACTTTTGATTTACAAACGAATAAGGCTCCAACTGGCCTTTGTGCCAATTGCTGTCTGTTTTCCAGGAGGCACAAAGAAAAATCAGGAAGGGAACCTGAAAGATGACTGCTGGAGAGCTCTCCTGGGCATCACATCAGGAGAGACCTTTGGCTTGTTTTATTCTCCAGGGTCTTAACCACAAAACACAGTGGCTAAACGTTATTATGATTTATATCTTGGCACAGTTAATCTTGATGAAGCATCGACCTTGTGCCAGGCTGTGTGCAACGTAACATTTCATTCTCACATCCCCTTTTCAAGATAAAGGTCACCATATTTAACAGATGGTTAAGCTGAATTTTAAGAGAATCCAAGTAACTTCTCCAAGTCACAGAGCTACGAAGACATCAAGTAGGAATTTAAACCTAGATTCCTTTCTTCTGCTCAAAACAAAAGAATGAGAATCAAAGTACCTACCTACCACCTTTCACTAGCCACAAAAGCACCTACTGCTCAACCCTGATAGTGGGTTAGGAGGCTGAGTTGTAGTACCTGGCTTAGGCTCAATATGAAGCACTTAAGCATAGCCTTAAAGACTACCTGGAAAGAGAATCAGTCAGGTGAGTAACTATCTCCATTTAGGGAGTTACATGGAGGAAGGGAGCTGGACTAACTTGGGAAGTGGATGTTTCAAATCCTCCTCCCCTAAGTATGCCCACATTTCTAAAACATAGTGGGAAGGGTACCTGACAGAGGTATAGGCTGACCAAGCAGATGCTGCAAATTCGGTTCCAAACTATCACAATAAAGTGAATGCTACAGTAAAGCAAGTCTCACAAACTTGTAGGTTTCCAAGTGTATATAACAATTATGCTTAGATACTATACTGTTGCCTACAGTACATACATACATGGTAGAATAGCATTATGTCTAAAAAAAAGATGTACATACCTTCATTCAAAAATCCTGTGCTGCTAAAACATGATAACCATCATCTGTTCTTTCAGTAAGTCATAGCAGTAGCAGCGAAGAACACTGATCACAGATCACCATCAGTTCAGTTCAGTCGCTCAGTCGTGTCTGACTCTCTGTGACCCCATGAATCGCAGCACACCAGGCCTCCTTGTCCATCACCAACTCCCGGGGTTTACCCAAACTCATGTCCATTGAGTCGGTGATGCCATCCAACCATCTCATTCTCTGTTGTCCCCTTCTCCTCCCACCTTCAATCTGTCCCAATCAGGATCTTTTCAAATGAGTCAGCTAATCGCATCAAGTGGCCAAAATATTGGAGTTTCAGCTTCAACATCAGTCCTTCCAATGAATATTCAGGACTGATTTCCTTCAGGATGGACTGGTTGGATCTCCTTGCAGTCTAAGGGACTCTCAAGAGTCTTCTCCAACACCACAGTTCAAAAGCGTCAATTCTTCGGTGCTCAGCTTTCTTCACAGTCCAACTCTCACATCTATGCTTGCCTTGACCATTTGACCACATACATACTTGACCACTGGAAAAACCGTAGCCTTGACTAGACAGACTTTTGTTGACAAAGTAATGTCTCTGCTTTTTAATATGCTGTCTAGGTTGGTCATAACTTTCCTTCCAAGGAGTAAGCGTCTTTTAATTTCATGGCTGCAATCAACATCTGCAGTGATCACCATAACAAGTATGATAATAATGAAAACGTGTGAAATTAGAATTACCAAATGTGACACAGAGACATGAAGTGAGCAAATACTGTTGGGAAAAATAATGTCCATAGTCTTGCTCAACACAGGGTTGTGACAGTCTTTCAACTTATGAAAAACATGATATCCACAAAGAGGAATAAAACAAGGTATGCTTGTATAGAGAAAATGATAGGGAAATCAGAAGAGCAAGATTAATTTTAGTACCTGAAACCGTGGTGGCTTTAGGAAAGAAGTGCTCTTGGAGTCTTGAAACATTGATTAGCGATAGTAGGGTTGAAGAAAAGAAAACAGAAGGGATAGTCCAAGTTGGTTCTTTAATTCATTTAACAAATATTTATCAAGGGCTTACTATATGTCAGGAATTGTTCTGGGAACTGTTCTAAGAAGTGGTAAGGAGAAAAATAACGTTGAGAAAGGAGATAGGGAGTGTGTGTGTGTGTGTGTGTGGTGAGGGGCGGAGGGGAGTGGAACTGAGATGAGATTTAGACAGGATATCAGAGAAATCTCACAGAGGAGATGATATTTGAGGAAAGACCTGAATTGGGGAGGGAATAGCTCTACACATCTCTGAGGCAGATATTCCACACGTAGAAGGAACAGCAGGTATTGGGTTGACCAAAACGTTTGTCCAGGTTTTCCCAAAGCACTAATAATCCAAATGATCTTTTTGGCCAACCCAATTCAAGGGCCCAGAGGCATGAGCATGCCTGGAATGCTTGAGGATCAGGGAGGAGGATGGTGCAGCTGCAGAGGATATACTGATTGAGTGATTTAACTATTTTTATTAAAATATAGTTGATACACAATATGATGTTAGTTTCAGGTGTACCACATAGTGATTCAACATTTATGTAAATCATTTACTGGGACATGGTCACCACAATAAGTCCAGTGACCGTCTATTCTCATACAAAGTTAATACGGTATTTTTGACCACATCCCTCATACTGTATGTTGTATCCTCATGATCTGTTTATTTTAGAACTAGAGGTTTATACCTCTTAATATCCTCTACCTATTCCACCCAACACCCCACCACCACCCTGCCCTTGGGCAACCACCCACTTGTTCTCCATATGTATGAGCCTGTTTTTGTTCTGTTTTGCTTGTGTTTTAGATACCACATGTAAGTGAGGTCATTTGGCATTTGTCTAACTTATTTCCCTTAGCATGATGCCCTCTGCATCCATCTATGTTGTCACAAATGGCAAGCTTTCATTTTTCATGGCTGGATAATATTCCATTCTCTGTGTGTGTGTGTGTGTGTGTTTGTGTGTGTGTGTGTGTGTGTGTGTGTACCACATCTTCTCTATCCATTTATCTACTTATGGAATTTGGCTTGCTTCCACGTCTTGGTTATTATAAACAATGCTGTAATGAACATTGGGGTGCATATATCTTTTCATGTTAGTGTTTTTGTTTTCTTTGACTGAACACTCAGACGTGAACCTGCTGAAAGCATGAGTTTTACTTTTTTGAGGGCCCTCCACACTGTCTTTCCATAGTGACTGCACCAGTTTATGACCCCACCAATAATTCTCAAGAGCTCCCTTTCTCCATATTCTTGCCACCAGTTCATACTACTTGATGCCAGCCATTCTGACAGGCTTGAGGTAGTAACTCATTGTGGTTTGTATTTGCGTTTCCCTGATGATTAGTGATGTTGATTATTTTTTCATGCATCTGTTGGAATTCTACATGTATTCTTTGGTAGAATGTCCATTAAGGTTCTCAGACCACTTTCCAATTTGATTGTTTCCCTGATTTTGAGTTATACCAATTCTTTATATATTTTGGATATTAACTTCTCATCAAATATATTGCTTACAAATATCTTTCCCCATTCAATAGACTGCCTTCTCATTTTGTTACTGTTCCTTTTCTACACAAGAGCTTTTTAGTTTGATATAGTACCATTTCTTTAGTTTTGCTTTTGTTTCTCTTGTCTGAGGCAACAGATACAAAAAAAATGTTGCTAAGGGGTTTTACATTTTTACATCTAAGTCTTTCATCCAGTTTTAGTTTATGTTTGCATATGGTGTACAAAAGTGATCCATAAATCTTTTAAAACTTTTAAAATTTTTGAAAGTAGCTGTCCAGTTTTCCCAACACCATTTATTGAAGAAAATATTTTTGTATATCCTTGACTCTGCTGTCATAGATTATTAATTGCCAATATAAGAGTAGGTTTGTTTCTAAGCTCTCTATTCTGTACCATTGATCCGTGTGTCTGTTTTTGTGCTAGTACCATACTGTTTTGATTACTGTAGCTTTGTATTATTTGAACTCAGGGAGTTCTTCCAGCTTTGTTCTTTCTTGAGATTGCCTTACCTATTTGGGGTCTTCTGTGGTTCCATAGAAACTTCAGGATTATTTTTTCCAGTTGTGAAAAATACCATTGGAACTTTGATAGAGATTACGTTGAAGCTGTACATTTCCTTCAAGAGTATGGTCATTTTAACAATGATAACTCTTCCAATTCATGAGGAAGGTGGATTTTTCCATTTCTTTGTGTCATCTTCAATTTTTTTCATCAATACCTTACAATTATCTGAGTACAAATATTTACTATTTTGGTTAGATTTACTCCTACTGTTTTATTCTTTCCAATGTGATTATAAATGGGATTGCTTTCTTAATTTCTATTTCTAATCATTTGTTGTTAGTATATAGAAACACAACAGATTCCAGAAAAATTGTACCCTGCAAATTTAATGAATACTTTTAATACTTCTAATGGTTTCTTAGATGGAGTCTTTAGGGCTTTCTATATATAGTATCATGTCATCTGCAAGCAGTGACAGTTTTACTTCTTCTTTCCCACTTTGTGATTAAGCTGGTAAAGAATCCACCTGCAGTGGGGGAGACGGTTCAGTCCCTGGATTGGGAAGATCCCCCGGAGAAGGGAAAGGCTGCCCAATCCAGTATTCTGACTTGGAGAATGCCATGGATTGCATAGTCCATGGGGTTGCAAAGAGTAGGACACGGCTGAGTGACTTTCACATTCACTTTCCTCTTTGGCATTACTTTTCCTTTTCTTATCTGACTGTTATGGCTATGATTTCCAATATGATGTTGAATAAAAGTAGAAAGAGTGGGCATCCTTGTTTTTTCCAGATCTTAGACGAAATACTTTCTGTTTTTCACTGATGAGTAGGAGGTTGACTATCAGTACAGTTGCTCAGTCATGTCCAACTCTTTGCAATCCCATGGACTGCAGCACACCAGGCTTCCCAGTCCATCACCAACTCTCAGAGCTTACACAAACTCATGTCCATTGAGTCAGTGATGCCATCCAACCATCTCATCCTCTCTCGTCCACTTCTTCTCCCTCTTTCAATCTTTACTAGCATCAGGGTCTTTTCCAATGAGTCAGTTCTTTGAATCAGGTGGCCAAAGTATTGGAGTTTCAGCTTCAGCATCAGTCTTTCCAATGAACATCCAGGACTGATTTCCTTTAGGATGGACTGGTTTGATCTTGCAGTCCAAGGGACGCTCAAGAGTCTTCTTCACACCACAGTTCAAAAGCATCAACTCTTCAGCACTCAGCTTTCCTTGTAGTCCAACTCTACATCCATACATGACTACTGGAAAAACCATAGCTTTGACTAGATGTACCTTTGCTGGCAAAGTAATCTCTCTGCTTTTTAATATGCTGTCTAGGTTGGCCATAGCTTTTCTTCTAAGGAACAAATGTCTTTTAATTTCATGGCTGCAGTGACCATCTGCAGTGATTTTGGAGCCCCCCCTCCGCCCACACAAAAAGTCTCTGATTGTCTCCATTGTTTCCCCATCTATTTGCCAAGAAGTGATAGGACCAGATGCCATGATCTTAGTTTTTTGAATGTTTAGTTTTAAGCCAACTTTTTCACTCTCCTCTTTCATTTTCATCAAGAGGCCCTTGAGCTCTTTTTTGCTTTCTGCCATAAGGGTGTTGTCATCTGCATATCTTAGGTTACTGATATTTCTCCAAGCAATCTTGATTCCAGCTTGTGCTTCATCCAGCCCAGTATTTTGCATGATGTACTCTGCATATAAGTTAAATAAGCAGGGTGACAATTTATAGCCTTTACGTACTCCTTTCCTGATTTGGAAGCACTCTGTTGTTCCATGTCCAGTTCTAACTGTTGCTTCTTGACATGCATACAGATTTCTCAGGAGGCAGGTAAGGTGACAGGTCTGGTATTCCCATCTCTTGAAGAATTTTCCACAGTTTGTTGTGATGCACACAGACAAAGGCTTTGGCATAGTCAATAAAGCAGAAGTAGATTTTCTTTTTTGAACTCTCTTGGTTTTTCAGTGATCCAATTGATGTTGGCAATTTGATCTCTTGTTCCTCTGCCTTTTCTAAAACCAGCCTGAACATCTGAAGTTCACGGTTCACATATTGCTGAAGCCTGGCTTGGAGAATTCTGAACATTACTTTACTAGCGTATGAGAGGAGTACAAGTGTGCAGTAGTTTGAGCATTCTTTGGCATTGCCTTTCTTTGGGATTGGAATGAAAACTGACCTTTTCCAGTCCTGTGGCCAATGCTGAGTTTTCCAAATTTGCTGACATATTGAGTGTAGCACTTTCACAGCATCATCTTTCAGGATTTGAAATAGCTCAACTGGAATTCCATCACCTCCACTAGCTTTGTTCTTAGTGATGATTTCTAAGGCCCTCTTGACTTCACATTCCAGGATGCCTGGCTCTAGGTGAGTGATCACACCATCGTGATTATCTTAGTTGTGAAGATCTTTTTTGTACAGTTCTTCTGTGTATTTCTCCCACCTCTTCTTAATATCTTCTGCTTCTGTTAGGTCCATACCATTTCTGTCCTTTACCGAGCCCATTTTTGCACGAAATGTTCCCTTGGTATCTCTAATTTTCTAGTCTTTCCCATTCTGTTGTTTTCCTCTATTTCTTTACACTGATCACTGAATAAGGCTTTCTTATCTCTCCATGCTATTCTTTGGAATTCTGAATTCAGATGGGTATATCTGTCCTTTTCTCCTTTGCCTTTTACTTCTCTTCTTTTTTCAGCTATTTTTAAGACCTCCTCAGACATTGCCTTTCTGCATTTCTTTTTCTTGGGGATGGTCTCTATCACTGCCTCCTCTACAGTGTCATGAACCTCCATCCATAGTTCTTCAGATCTAATCCCTTGAATCTGTCACTTCCACTGTATAATTGTAAGGGATTTGATTTAGATTATACCTGAATTGTCTAGTCGTTTTCCCTACTTTCTTCAATTTAAGTCTGAATTTGGCAATAAGGAGTTCATGATCTGAGCCACAGTCAGCTCCCAGTCTTGTTTTTGCCAACTGTATAGACCTTCTCCATCTTTGGCTGCAAAGGATGTAATCAATCTGATTTCAGTGTTGACCATCTGGTGATATCCATGTGTAGAGTCTTCTCTTGTATTGTTGGAAGAGGGTGTTTGCTATGACCAGTGCATTCTGTTGGCAAAACTCTAGTTAGCCTTTGTCCTGTCTCATTTTGTATTCCAAGGCCAAATTTGCCTGTTACTTCAGGTATCTCTTGAATTCCTACTTTTGTATTCCAGTCCCCTATAATGAAAAAGACATCTTTTGGGGTGTTAATTCTAGAAGGTCTTGTCGGTATTCATAGAAGCATTCAACTTCAGCTTCTTCAGCACTACTGGTTGCGGGACAGACTTGGATTACTGTGATATTGAATGGTTTTCCTTGGAAATGAACAGAGATCCTTCTGTCGTATTTGAGATTGCATCCAAGTAGTGCATTTTGGGCTCTTTTGTTGACTATGAGGGCTACTCCATTTCTTCTAAGGGATTCTTTCCCACAGTAGTAGATAAAATGGTCAATGGAGGTTGACTATGGGTTTGTTCAATAGGACCTTATGTTGAGGTACATTCCCTCTACACCACTTTTTGGAGAGTTTAATGGATGTTGAATTTTGTCAAAAGCTTTTTCTGCATCTATAGAGAAAATCATATTACTTCAATTTGTTAATGTGGTGTTATCACATTGATTGTTTTCTGAATATTGAAACATCCTTGCATCCCTAGGATAAATCCCAGTTGATCTTGATATACAATCCATTTAATGTACTTTTGAATTCTACATTCTAGTATTTTATTGAGGATTTTTGCATCTATGTTTATTAGTGATATTGGTCTGTAATGTTCTTTTCTGTGTATGTTGTGTCTTCAGCTTTGGTATCAGGATGAAACTAGCCTCACAGAATTAGTTCAGAAGTATTCCTGTCTCTTAAATTTTTTGAAATAGTTTGAGAAGGCTAGGTTTTAACTCTTCTTTTAAATGATTTATAGAATTCACATGTGAAGCCATTTGGTCCTAGACTTTTGTTGCTTAAGAGTTTTTTATTTAGTAACCGATTCAGTTTTATTCCCTGGTGGCTCAGACGGTTAAGCGTCTGTCTACAATGTGGGAGACCCGGGTTCAATCCCTGGGTCAGGAAGATCCCCTGGAGAAGGAAATGTCAGTCCACTCCAGTACTATTGCCTGGAAAATCCCATGGACACAGTCTGTGGGGTTGCAAAAGAGTCAGACACGACTGAGCGACTTCACTTTCACTTCACTTTCAGTTTCATTACCAGTAATTGGTCTGTTCATATTTTCTATTTCATCTTTATTGAGTCTTAGGAGATTGTTCATTTCTAGAAATTTATCCATTTCTTCTAGTTTGTCCATTTTATTGCCATATAATTATTCATAGTAATCTCTTGTGATCCTTTCTATTTCTGTGGTGTTAATTGTAACTTATACTCATTCATATTTTATTTACTTAGGCCACTTCTCTTTTTTTTCCTTAATTAATCTGGATACAGTTTTATCAATTTTATTTTTAAAAAACAACCTCTTAATTTCATTAACTTTCCTATTTTTCTTAGTCTCTAATTTATTTTCATTTTGATCTTATAGATCTTCTACTAATTCTGGGTTTTGTTTGACCTTTTCCTCTAGTTACTTTAGGTATACATTTAGCTTGTTAACTTGGCCTTTTTTTGTTTCCTGCTGCAGGCCTTTATCACCATCAACTTTCCTCTTAGAACAGCTTTTGCTGTGTTCCTGAGAGTTGAATCATTGTTTTTCCATTTTTCACTTATTTCTAAGTATAATTTCCTCTTTGACTCATTCGTTGATGATTGTTTATTTTCATATTCTTTAGACTCCAGCTGTTTGTATTTTTTGTAGTTTTTTCTTGTAGTCAATTTCTAGTCTCATACTGTTATGGTCAGAATTTTATTTATTTATTTAATAAATATTAAACTTATTAAGGCTTGTTTTCTGGCCTAGTATGTGTTCTATCCTAAGTAATGTTCCCTGTGCACTTGAAAAGAATGTTGCTTTTGGATGGAATGTTCCATGTGTAGCTATTAAATCCATCTGGTCTAATATATTATCTAAAGGCAATAATTACTGACTTTCTGTCTGGATAATCTGTCCATTGATTTAAGTGAAGTCTTAAAGCATTCTCCTACTATTGAATTACTGTCAATTTCTCCTTTTATGTTTCTCAGTTATTTGCTTTATATATTGAGATGCTTCTATTTTGAGTACATATATATTTACAACAGTTATATCTTCATCTTGGATCGATCCCTTTATCATTAAGTAACGTCCTCAGTTTCTTTTCATTTCCATTTGCATGGATCATCTTTTTCCATCCCCTCACTTTCACTCCATGTGTCTTTAGATCTGAAGTGAGTCTCTTATAGACAATGTATACATGGGTCTTGTATTTCTATCCACTCATTCTATGCATTTTGATTGGAACATATATGGACTAAAGTCCCTTTACATTTAAAGAATTATTGATAAGTATTCACTTATTAGGTTTCCCTGGTGGTTCAGTGGTAAAGAATCTGCCTGCCAATGCAGGAGACATGGGTTTGATCCCTGAGTCAGGAAGATACCCTGGAGAAGGAAATGGCAACCCCTTCCAGTATTCCTGCCTGGGAAACCCCACGGACAGATGAGCCAGGTGGGCTACAGTCATAGGGTCACAAAAGAGTCTGACACTACTCAGCAACTAAGCCACAGCAGCAATTAGCCCACTGCCTTTTGGTTAATTGTTTTCAGGTTGTTCCAGAGTTCTTTCTGTTCCTTTTTCCTTTCTCTCTTCTGATTTTATAACTGCCATGTTATGTTCAGAATCCTTTCTCTTTTTGGTGTGTATCTATTATATAGGTTTTTGGTTTCTGTTCCATGAGGTTCCTATATAACAATCTATAGATGATGACTATTTTAAGTTAGTGATCTCATAAGTTCAAATGCATTCTACTTTTACCACCACCATCCCCCACCATTTTAGGGTTTTGATGTCATATTTTACATTTTAAAATTTTGTGTATCCCTCAACTCCCTATTGTATTAATAGGTACAGATTAACATTTGTCTTTTAACATCTTAATTGTATATAATTAGTTGCCTTTTCTTGCTAAATATTCAGGGAGGAATAATTTAAATAAAGAGCATTAGGAGTCAGAAGGATAAGCTGTGGAACACCATGAGTCAAAATCCTGTTTGTCTTTGAAAGCCATGGCTTGGACATTAGCTTTTTCTTTCAGTAATAATGGAGCCACTAGAAAGTCTGATCAGAGGAGTATCATAATCTAATTCTTATTTTAAGAATATTTTTATAGTTATTGCATTAAAAATTTACTAGAGTGGGTATAGAATAGTTTAAGGTAGAAAGAAAGAATCTAATTAAAAGACTATTGCTGTAATCCAGACAGGATATATATCTTGAACCTGACAAAAGTAGATTTTCATCAAATAATCTAATTCTGGATATATTGTGAAGATAGACCAAATAAAAGTAGACAGTGAATGAAGGAAAGAAAAAAAGTCAAAAGTGACTCCCAAGTATTGACTTAGCACCTAGAACAATGGCGTTTCCAGTGGTATGAGGTCAAATGTCAAAGCGTGAATAGAGTCTGTTCAGAAAAGGAAATTGTAAGATTTGGTTGGAAAGTAACCTAGGGCCAGTATCTTGTCCTGAGATGGAAACAAGATTACCCACCTTACACTTATGTCAGGACGAACCATGCTGGCTTCCCCAGGAGCCTCTATGCCAGTGCCCTTTGAAAGTCATAAAAAGTCATGTCATCTTTGGCGAGTTCCTATATCTCTCTCTTAAATAAAAACTTCTCCTCATATGAAATGTTCTGTCTTTACCTCATCTGTTTCTTTTATGTTATACCCATGTTCTTTCTGCATGTTTCACTCCTCTCCATTCCTCAAGCACCAGGGCTGGTAGTAGATTCCATCTCCTAAATACTTCTGTCCATAATCATGACCTCTAACCTCAGCAAGGGCATTTTCACCTGTGCCTGGGATCAGTGCATTACCACTTAATGGGTCTTCATGACTCCACTCCTGTAGCCCTTTAAATGTTTCTCCAATGTAGTCAGATTGATCTTTCTAAATTAGAAATCTGATCCTGTTTTTTCCTATTTTAAACACAACAAAAGATCCTAGGGCTCTTCACCTGGCTTAAGCAATCCTGCCTTCCTCTACTATTTCATTTCTCCTCATTCTCCTACCCTACATCCCAAACATTCCAACCTTTTTAAAGGTTCCCAAACATAGTGTGTTTGATCTCATCTGTGAACCTTCAAACATGCTGTCCTCCACTCTTCATCCAGCAGATACTCAGCCACAATGCTCAGCATCAGTGAGCTTCTTGGTCTAGTGCTCCTCCCTATTCAGTCCTGCTAAGATGCTTATCTGCCCTCTAGACTCTGAGTAAACGAAAACAATAATCATGTCTATTTTATTCTACATTATGTCCCCCACTTTCAGCAAGTTCTGAGCAGTCAGAACTAACAAGCACTCATTCCATATTTGTTTAACCAGTAATTCATCCCAAATGTTAGTTCTTTAATGAAATGTTCCCAAGGGCCCTTCATGGACAGGAATTGCCCCTTCTTTGGATCTCAGTAGATTTTAACTCCACATCTGTTATAGATTTATCACCTTCTGCCTTTCAGTGTTACATAATTTATCTCTATTAGTGAACAAGTCTCCTCTTAAGTGCAGAATCCATCTCCAGTTCATTTTTATATTTTCCTTAGATCACCATACACAGAGCTTTATGTATACTCAGACTCCAGTAAATATTTAATTAATGGATGAATTAATGGGGCTTAAATATTGTATTTCAGAATTTCCAAATAGGTCAATTTATGGAGCACATATACTTTGAGTTTGGAAGTAGTAGGTGATAAATCCAACTAGGTAAGTTGAGGAAAGGCAATAGGGTATCTACTTTGCTCAGCTAAGACTTAATTAGAGATTTATTGGAGAAACTGGAGATTTGTTGAGGATATCTAAACCAAGGAAGTATATTATCACAGCTAAGTGCTTGGTAGGTTAATCTGTCTTTAAGATAAATTTTGTGGAATTTGATGGAGTGCTATACTCCATCCATCCTCAGAATTTGGTAATAGAGGAAGTGAATCTTGGCACTGGAGGGGACTCTGGTTTTTAAGGTCTTGGGGAAAAACATGAACATAGAAGAGAATTAGGAATACTAATAGTATTAGGAATTCTATTTTGGCACCTGTTCTTGGTATTTCCTCTGGTTCTAATTGTTATAAATTGTTCTAATGCATTGTCAAATTATTCAGAATCCATAAAGAGCTATAGTAGGATTAAATCTCAAATTTAATCCCTAATTTGTTTTCCCACAGGTTCTCTGACTCTGAGAACACATCATGTGCAAGACTCCAAAATGGGATTTGTGATCAATGCGATCTATTCCATGGCCTATGGGCTCCACAACATGCAGATGTCCCTCTGTCCAGGCTATGCGGGCCTCTGTGACGCCATGAAGCCAATTGATGGACGGAAACTTTTGGACTCTCTGATGAAAACCAATTTTACTGGGGTTTCTGGAGACATGATCCTATTTGATGAGAACGGAGACTCTCCAGGAAGGTATTGTTACCATTCTCCTCTAGACACCAGAGCCTGATCATTCTGTCTCTTGATCCTGTGGAGCCTGTTTCTCTCCTTTGTGGTTATCTATGCTTCCTGGACATGTTTGCTTAGTTCTGACATCACAAAGTGAGTAAAGACAGAGAGAGGAAGCCCCAGTTCCTGTGGCCAGGAAAAAGTGTGAATGCCGATGTCTAAACGTGCTGTTGAAACCACCACCACACTTCCGAGACCGACACTTAGAGGCAGGAGCCTCACAGTATAGTGGGATAATTAAAAGCCAGTTCATGGTTTCTCCGTACATACTTGCCCTCTTATTCCACATATTCTGATCTCTTCTTGGGTCACAGAATTATTCTGAAACAGGAAGAATTCCATTTCTGGTAATCCAGAAACAGGACTGAGGTGTTATTCTATTGTTTGTTGTAGGTACAGCAAGTTACAAGTCATATTTTATTTTAGAATCCTCCACTGGAACACTTTCTCCCTTCTTGAGGACTAAGTGGCCTTTCTCTCTAAAATTTTACCTTTCACTTAGAGAGGAGCCTGAGAAATACAAACTCACTCATAATTATAGGCCAGCCTCCAGGGAAGTCATTAAGTACCTAGAACTTACCATCTTTCACATCCATCTAAGACTCTAAATTCTTAAGTGACTCTTCACGTGAGACTTTTAATCCATGAGGGATAATGTCACTGAAGCGACATTCTGACTTATAGCAGGGCTGTCTTCGATCTGCCCTGCATTAGGACAGTCAGTGTCCTTGGGTTGGCCACTGTAAAGCCCCTGCTGTTTTTCCAGCCACAGCTTTTGCTTGACAGGTATGCCTGGAGAGGCTGTGTTTACACTGTTTGCAGTTTGGCAAAACCAATACAGTAATGTAAAGTAAACTAAAGTTAAAATAAAAATAAAAAAAATTCAAAAAAAATAAAAAATAAAAAAAAAATAAACTGTTTGCAGCTGATCCTGCCAAGATAAGGTCCCATGAGTCCCTCCATGACTCACACGCCATATGCCCACACATGGTACCAGCCATCTTGGTCTAGCTTGTTTCATATGCCTGATGCGAGCTGGAGTTTCTCCCTGATGCAGCTGTTACTATCTCACAAGCTGAACTTCTATGTAACAGCAGTTCCAAGTCAGGCAGCCAAGAGAAAAGCTGGATACTTTCTCTGTTCTAGCGAGTTGATGAGTACTACTCCATGCAAGCTGTTGGCCAAGATAAGACTTTTATATATTGTTTTCTACTTGGCAGAAATGTAAGCATTTTCTTGGGGCCAAAGAGGACTTCACATTCGTTGTAAGGCATCTTGGTATTTGGTGTTTAGTTGTTAAGTCATGTCATTTGTGACCCCATGGACTGTAGCCTGCCAGGCTCTTCTGTCCATGGGACTTCCCAGGCGAGAATACTGGAATGGGTTGCCATTTCCTTCTCAAGAACTTCTTAGGGCAGGTCAATGAATGAGCTCAGGCTTCAGGCTCAGGTCAAGGCTGGGCTCTGACATCGTCCCATGGATTTATTGTTCCTGTGTGCATCCCTGGAGCACTGACATCAGCTTGGGATGTGTTCATAGCCTTTGTTGACTGCAGCTCCATCCATTTAAATAGTTTTCATGGTACCTAAGTCAGTTCCAGAAACCCAACAATGAAGAAATAGCTCAGATGGCTCAGCTCTATTCTAGTGGGAAAGTTTAACAGATCTGAACATCACTGACTCATTCACAGTCTCCCAAATATGCTGGGATGGGGGATGTCTAGGACACTGGCCCTTAACCATTTGCAGAACAGGAATCTCTTTAAGACTCAGATGAGATTTATAACTATTCTCTCATGGACAATATCCATAAAATTTTGCAAACAATTTCTGGGAATTCACAGTTGTTTAAAGACTTCTCATTCATTACTAAGGTTGGATATTACAGTAATCTACTAATAAATGATCAGAATTGGCCCCTGACCATACAAGCCAAACTCAGAAAAAAGTGGTTTGCAAATTTTCTGTTTTTTCCAATGAATCCAGTGATAGTTACAAGATAATTACAACATATTTACTTAATGTTCTGAGGCAAACACTTAGCTAAATCCTCTACATTTTAATCCTATGAGGTAAGTAATATTGTCATACTCTTTTCTAGCTGAAGGCTCAAACTGAGACTTACCAAAACATGACTTGCCCAAAGATATAGCCTAATACACGACAGAGTCAAGATTCTAACTCAGTCTTCTGGACTTCAGCTCCTAACCCAGTACAGCAGCCTGCCAATTACAGTATCAAAATCAAAAAGCCCCTATTCCGGAAATGTATTTGTAGGCATTGCATTGTTATTTCTCTGGAGTAAAAGTTGCAGCTGAATCAAAGGCATTTCAACATGGGCCATAAACCAGAGGAGACTAGGGTGATTCGGGGTTCTCCTAAAAGGCTGGGGTCACAAGAGGAAGATCCTAAACAGGGGAAGCTAGGAGAGGTGACAACTTAGTCTGGCACACGTAACTACAGATTGTTAGAGACTCAAATTCAATCACTGTTTTTAAGTCTCACAGAACTAGACTATTATCGGTATACAGTTCTTCAGTGAAACCCTTGGGCAAGTGTGTTACAGAATTCTGAATTTTTGGTTTACAAAAGTATAAAGTCATATAATGCCTCCAGCATACTGTGGAGCAGCACTCCTTAAACAATGCATTAATATTTCTACCGCAAAACATACGCTTATTCATAGTTAAGTGTGATAAATGACGTATAGTCTCATGACACTGTGGGTCAAGTTCTGTCACTAGGTAAGTTCTGAATGGCTCATGATTTGCTGCCAAGTGCATTATGAAAAAACGTATGGTTTTTAAGAGCTCTAGGGATTTTAGAATTACAGACAAGAAATATGGACCTTTACTATTTACCACCAACGGGATAGATCACAGGTTGGCAAACTGTGCTCCACAGGCCGAATCAGGTCTGCTGTTTTTGTAAATAAGGTTTTACTGGAACACAGCTTAATTTATTTTGGACTTTCCTAGTGACTCAGTGGTAAAGAATCTGTCTGCTGGTGCAGAGGATGCAGGTTTGATCCCTGGGTTGGGAAGATCCCCCGGAGTAGGGAAAGGGCAACCCACTCCAATATTCCTGCCTGGAAAATTCCATGGAGACAGGAGCCTAATGGGGTAACAAACAATCGGACACAACTTAGCAACTAAATAACAACAAAAAGTTTCATTTGTTTCGATACTGTCTGTGGCTCTTTCACACTGCTCTAACAGTGTTGTGTAGTTTCAGCTGAAGCCATCTCACAAAGCCTGAAATATTTACTGTCTGTCCCTTTATAGCAAAAGTTTTCCGACCTCAACTGATAAATAAGGAGTCCACTGACAAATAAGGTTTAAGAGGCCCTGTGACTGCCCAGGACCTCCCAGGTGGCTCAAGAGGTAAGGAATCTGCCTGCCAGTGCAGAGAGACAGGCAGTAGACTCAGGTTCAGTCCTTCAGTCAGGAAGATCCCCTGGAGGAGGGAGAATCAACGTCAGATTAAGTACAACTCACTATTTAAAGCAAAAATATAAACATTATATTGTGGGGATTTGTAAGTATGAGTATATAAAACAGACAACATGGCCTAAGAACAATAGATGGTAAAGGCTGAGAATTCACAAGGTACTAGTACCTTCCAGCATTTCTACATTGCATAAGGTACTTTAGAAGCTTTCACTTTTCAGAACTATTTTAAACATCATTTCTTAAAGTGTCTTTATACAATGAGTTTAGCCACTGATAAAGGATAAAATAAGAAAGGATCAGGTCCTATCTAAATTACCTCCACATTCTCTAAAGCTGAAGCTAAGATTAAAGATTTACCAAATTTCTCACTTAGTTAACAAAGGAAATGTATAATTTTATTTCAGAGGAGATGAAAACCTTGCTGTCTTTTTAAGAAGCCTAAAGAAGTACTTCCTTAAACTTCTTGAAGTTATTCCAAAACTGTCTTTCATCATGCTGAGGTCAAGTCACCTTCTCACATGGGATTATTTTCTATTTCAGGTGTAAGCTTCAAAGTTTTTTTAAAAAAAAGGTCTCTGAAGAGAAAGTGAAACAGACAAGCTTTTTGTTATTCTAAGTGTACTGTCATGGAAAATTACAGTGTCACTAATACGGCAATAGGTACATTTTGGAGGACAGAAATCTGTTGCTTTTCCATAGCTGAATATTTATATTTTAGCTGAATAATTATTATATTCTTGTTTCTAAGGTATGAAATCATGAACTTCAAAGAAATGGGAAAAGATTATTTTGATTATATCAATGTTGGAAGCTGGGACAATGGAGAATTAAAAATGGATGATGATGAAGTATGGGCCAAGAAAAGCCACATCATCAGATCTGTGTGCAGTGAACCATGTGAAAAAGGCCAGATAAAGGTAAAATAGAGCCTGTGTTTCTTTCATTTTTGTTGTAAGTTCTAATGTATTCATTATCACTGAATGTTTTTAACAAGTTGAGACATTTGTTTTGCCTTTTCCACAGTAAGCTTCTAATGTCAAAAACATTTAATTCTTTTCTTATTAAGTCCTTTCAATACTTAGTAAAACCCAGAACAGTCTTAGTAGTTGGACTGACTGAACCAACTGGTGAGTCATGCTTACACCCTGTCTACTCATGTGAGCCTTTAGAAGACATGTTTCCTGGGGATAAAGAGTTCACAGCTGGAATTCACATCGATTTCTAATTAACAACAAATATTTATCAAACTCCTCTAATGTAATAGTTTACATTAGTGGGACAAAAATAAGTAAGACACATTTACTCTCACAAGATTAATAGTCTCGATGAGGAACAACCATGTGGGCACAGAGAAGTAATGTTATATAAAATGTGATGACTTCATTAAAAGAAAGAAAACAAAAGGGAGGTTAAATAAGTTCCTACAGAAGAAAGGAACAAATATCTTCTCAGTAAAAAGTCAGACATTGAGCCATGAAAAGTGGATATGATATCGGAGAGGGATGCAGGGAGTCATCAGTTGCATAGAGGGAAGAACAACAGGGAAAGTACAGAAGTGGTCAGACTGTTCTGGAATAACAGTGAATTAAGCTCGGATGCAGTGCTCTAAATGGTTACTGTGAGAGAGAAAGCTGCAATGATAGATTAAAGCCACATTTGTGGAGAGTTTTGGATACCATACTAAACAGGTTGAACTTATTTTTAACCAGGAGTCTGAAAAAATTTTGTCCAAGATGCTGACATAAGAAGGCAAAAGTGTTAGTCACTCAGTCATGTCCAACTCTTTGCAAACCCGTGGACTGTGGCCCACCAGGCTCCTCTGTCCATGGGATTCTCCAGGCAAGAATACTGGAGATCCAGGGGATCTTCTGGACCCAGGGATCTGCTGAATTGCAGGCAGATTCTTTACTGTCTGAGTAGTGAAGATTCATGAGAAGAGTTATGAGAAATGAATAAAGAAAGAAGAGACAAGTTAAAAGGACACTGCAACACTGATGACAAGGGCCCTGAATTATGGAAGAAACAGTGAGAGTGGAAAGTGGGTGGGAAGGTATTTGAAAGAAACATTATGGAGGTAGCCTTGAACAGCCCTGGATATCAATCATAACTCAAAAATATTTACTATCTGGTCTTTTGTAGAAAAAGGTGGCCAACTCCTAATATTCAGTGACCATCTGCATCTTGGCCAATCATCTTGCAATTAAACTCTTCATGTGAAACTCTTTTTAGACTCACTTAACATATCAACTGTCCATAATTTCCAGCCCTTCCCATATAAAGAGTAGCTTGTATAAATTATCACATGGAAGTGGTCTGTTTTGATCCTTCACAGCAATACAGTTTGAACCTGTAACTTCAAAATGTTGAACGATTGTTTCAAGAGATTTCTTTATATATGCTTTTCTACCCCTTTCTCCTGGGAATAACTTACCCAGTGGAAGAACTTAACTCCCTGCTACCATATTTTCAATACTAGTTAATTTGTTGTAATGTTTATCTAGTCTTTTTTAATCCCAAATTCTATTTTACTAATGAGATCTCATTTTCACTCCATTAAATATATAACAGAGGTTTGTGACATTGTAGAAGAGGCAGGAATCAAGACCATCCCCAAGAAAAAGAACTGCAAAAAAGTAAAATGGCTGTCTGAGAAGGCCTTAGAAATAGCTGTGAAAAGAACAGAAGTAAAAAGCAAAGGAGAAAAGGAATGGTATACCCATTTGAATATAGAGTTACAGAGAAGAGCAAGGAGAGATAAAAAAGCCTTCCTCAGTGATCAGTACAAATAAAAAGAGGAAAAAAATAGAATGGGAAAGACTAGAGATCTCTTCAAGAAAATTAGAGATACCAAGGGAATATTTCATGCAAAGATGGGCTCAATAAAGGACAGAAATGGTATGGACCTAACAGAAGCAGAAGATATTAAGAAGAGGTGGCAACAATACACAGAAGAACTGTACAAAAAAGATCTTCACGACCCAGATAATCACAATGGTGTGGTCACTCACCTAGAGCCAGACATCCTGGAACAGGAAATCAAGTGGGCCTTAGGAAGCATCACTAAGAACAAAGCTAGTGGAGGTGATGGAATTCCAGTTGAGCTATTTCAAATCCTAAATGATGATGCTGTGAAAGTGCTGCACTCAATATGTCAGCAAATTTGGAAAACTCGGCATTGGCCACAGGACTGGAAAAGGTCAGTTTTCCTTCCAATCCCAAAGAAAGGCAATGCCGAAGAATGTTCAGACTACCGCACAATTGCACTCATCTCACTGGTGGCTCAGAGGTTAAAGCCTCTGCCTGCAATGCGAGAGACTTGGGTTCAATCCCTGCTTCAGGACGATCCCCTGGAGAAGGAAATGGCAACCCACTCCAGTATTCTTGCCTGGAGAATCCCATGGATGGAGGAGCTTGGTGGGCTACAGTCCATGGGGTCGCAAGAGTCGGACACGACTGAGTGACTTCACATGCTGGTAAAGTAATGCTCAAAATTCCCCAAGCCAGGCTTCAGCAATACGTGAATGGTGAACTTCCAGATGTTCAAGCTGGATTTAGAAAAGGCAGAGGAACCAGAGAACAAATTGCCAACATCCGCTGGATCATTGAAAAAGCAAGAGAATTCCAGAAAAACATCTATTTCTGCTTTATTGACTATGCCAAAGCCTTTGACTGTGTGGATCACAATACACTGTGGAAAATTCTGAAAGAGATGGGAATACCAGACCGCCTGACCTGCCTCTTGAGAAACCTATATGCAGGTCAGGAAGCAACAGTAAGAACTGGACAGACTGGTTCCAAATAGGAAAAGGAGTACATCAAGGCTGTATATTGTCACCCTGCTTATTTAACTTCTGTGCAGAGTATATCATGAGAAATGCTGGACTGGAAGAAACACAAGCTGGAATCAAGATTGCCAGGAGAAATATCAATAACCTCAGATATGCAGATGACAATACCCTTATGGCAGAAACTAAAGAGGAACTAAAAAGCCTCTTGATGAAAGTGAAAGTGGAGAATGAAAAAGTTGGCTTAAAGCTCAACATTCAGAAAACTAAGATCATGGCATCTGGTCCCATCACTTCATGGGAAATAGATGGGGAAACAGTGAAAACAGTGTCAGCCTTTATTTTTTTGGGCTCCAAAATCACTGCAGATGGTGACTGCAGCCATGAAATTAAAAGATGCTTACTCCTTGGAAGGAAAGTTATGACCAACTTAGATAGCATATTCAAAAGCAGAGACATTACTTTTCCAAAAAAGGTCCATCTTGTCAAGGCTATGGCTTTTCCTGTGGTCATGTATGGATGTGAGAGTTGGACTGTGAAGAAAGCTGAGCACTGAAGAATTGATGCTTTTGAACTGTGGTGTTGGAGAATACTCTTGAGAGTCCCTTGGACTGCAAGGAGATTCAACCAGTCCATCCTAAAGGAGATGAGCCCTGGGAGTTCTTTGGAAGGAATGATGCTAAAACTGAAACTCCAGTACTTTGGCCACCTCATGCAAAGATTTGACCCATTGGAAAAGACCCTGATGTTGGGAGGGATTGGGGCAGGAGGAGAAGGGGACAACAGAGGATGAGATGGCTGGATGGCATCACCGACTCGATGGATGTGAGTTTGAGTGAACTCCAGGAGTTGGTGATGGAGAGGGAGGCCTGGCGTGATGCAATTCATGGGGTCACAAAGAGTCAGACATGACTGAGTGACTGAATTGAACTGAAAAAACAAGGAAAGGAAAAGCCCGCCTAAATAGAACAAAGAAAGGTCCGAGCAGTGGAGTGAGAACCTCAGTAGAACAAACAGCACTCCTGGCTAGCCCGATTTACATAGGGCAGGACCAGGGGGAGGGAAAAACACATAAAAAGAGGAGCCAAAGGGCCAGGGTCTCTCTCCCACACGAGCGCTGTCTCTTTCTCTCTCTCTCTCTTTCTCTCTCTCTCTCTCTCTCTCTCTCTCTCTCTTTCTCTCTCTCTCTCTCTCTTTCTCTCTCTCTCTCTTTGTGTCTTTTGGGTCGGCATGCCTTCACACCTGGAGGATGTATTTCCTAAATAAAACTGAGCTGTAACATGGAGCTATAACACTGTCCAAGAGATGTGACATGCTGACAGCTTTAACATCCATTGCTACAAATTTTTGTTGTGATGAGACAGAATGAGGAAATTACACACTCCCCTGACACTACTAGCATTAGTAAAGTAATGCTCAAAATTCTCCAACCCAGGCTGCAGCAATACATGAACCATGAACATCCAGATGTTCAAGCTGGTTTTAGAAAAGGCAGAGGAACCAGAGATCAAATTGCTAACATTTTCAGGATCATTGAGAAAGCAAGAGAGTTCCAGAAAAACATCTATTTCTGCTTCATTGACTATGCCAAAGCCTTTGACTGTGTGGATCACAACAAACTGTGGAAGATTCTGAAAAAGACACCAGACCACCTGACCTGCCTCTTGAGAAATCTATATGTAGGTCAGGAAGCAACAGTTAGAACTGGACATGGAACAACAGACTGGTTCCAAATAGGAAAAGGAGTACATCAAAGCTGTATATTGTCAGCCTGCTTATTTAACTTATATGCAGAGTACATCATGAGAAACACTGGGCTGGATGAGGCACAAGCTGGAATCAAGATTGCCAGGAGAAATATCAATAACCTCAGATACTCAGATGACACCACCCTTATGGCAGAAAGTGAAGAGGAACTAAAGAACCTCTTGATGAAAGTGAAAGAGGAGAGTGAAAAAGTTGATTAAAGCTCAACATTCAGAAAACTAAGATCATGGCATCTGGTCCCATCAGTTCACTTCAGTTCAGTCACTCAGTCATGTCTGACTCCTTGTGACACCATGAATCGCAGCATGCCAGGCCTCCCTGTCCATCACCAACTCCCAGAGTTCACCCAAACCCATGTCGACTGAGTCGGTGATGCCATCCAACCATCTCATCCTCTGTTGTCCCCTTCGCCTCCTGCCCTCAATCTTTGCCAGCATCAGGGTCTTTTCCAATGGGTCTGTTCTTCGCATGAGGTAGCCAGAGTATTGGAGTTTCAGTTTCAACATCAGTCCTTCCAATGAACACCCAGGACTGATCTTCTTTAGAATGGATTGGTTGGATCTCCTTGCTGTCCAAGGGACTCTCAAGAGTCTCCTCCAACACCACAGTTCAAAAGCATCAATTCTTCGGTGCTCAGTTTTCTTCATAGTCCAGCTCTCACATCCATACATGACCACTGGAAAAACTGTAGCCTTGACTAGACGGACCTTTGTGGACAAAGTAATGTCTCCTGTTTTTTAATATGCTATCTAGGTTGGTCATAACTTTTCTTCCAAGGAGTAAGTGTCTTTTAATTTCATGGCTGCAATCACCATCTGCAGTGATTTTGGAGCCCAGAAAAATAAAGTCAGCCACTGTTTCCACTGTTTCCCCATCTTTTTGCCATGAAGTGATGGGACCAGATGCCATAATCTTAGTATTCTGAATGTTGAGCTTTAAGCCAACTTTTTCACTCTCCTCTTTCACTTTCATCAAGAGGCTCTTTAGTTCTTCCTCACTTTCTGCCATAAGGGTGATGTCATCTGCATATCTGAGGTTATTGATATTTCTCCTGGCAATCTTGATTCCAGCTTGTGCTTCTTCCAGCCCAGCATTTCTCATGATGTACTCTGCATAGAAGTTAAATAAGCAGGGTGACAATATACAGCCTTGACGTATTCCTTTTCCTCTTTGGAACCAGTCTGTTGTTCCATGTCCAGTTCTAACTATTGCTTCCTGGCCTACATACAGATTTCTCAAAAGGCAGGTCAGATGGTCTGGTATTCCCATCTCTTTCAGAATTTTCCACAGTTTATTGTGATCCACACAGTCAAAGGTTTTGGCATAGTCAATGAAGCAGAAATAGATGTTTTGCTGGAACTCTCTTGCTTTTTCGATGATCCATTGGATGTTGGCGATTTGATCTCTGGCTCCTCTGCCTTTTCTAAAGCCAGCATGAACATTTGGAAGTTCATGGTTCACATATTGCTGAAGCCTGGATTGGAGAATTTTAAGTATTACTTTACTAGCATGTGAGATGAGTGCAATTGTGTGGTAATTTGAGCATTCCTTGGCATTGCCTTTCTTTGGGATCAGAATGAAAACTGACCTTTTCCAGTCCTGTGGCCACTGCTGAGTTTTCCAAATTTGCTGGCATAGCGAGTATAGCACTTTCCCATCACTTCATGGCAAATAGATGGGAAAACAGTGACACTTTATTTTGGGGGGCTCCAAAATCACTGCGGATGGTGATTGCAGAAATGAAATTAAAAGACACTACTCCTTGAAAGAAAAGTTATGACCAACCTAGACAGCATATTAAAAAGCAGACAATCCTCTTACCGAACGCCTCCAACATGGTGTTCAGGCGCTTTGTAGAGGTTGGTCAGGTGGCCTACGTCTCCTTTGGGCCTCATGCCGGGAAGCTGGTCGTGATGGTAGATGTTATTGATCAGAACAGGGCTTTGGTGGATGGACCTTGCCCTCAAGTTAGGAGACAATTGTGCCTTTCAAATGCATACAGCTCACTGACTTCATCCTCCAGTTCCCACACAGTGCCCACCAGATGTGTGTCCGGGAAGCCTGGGAGAAGGCAGAGTGCAAAGTGCAAAGTGGGCAGCCACAAGCTGGGCCAAGAAGATTGAAGCCAGAGAAAAGAAAGCCAAGATGACAGATTTTGATCATTACAAAGTCATGAAGGCAAGGAAAATGAGGAACAGACTAATCAAGATTGAAGTTAAGGAACTTCAAAAAGCAGCTCTCCTGAAAGCTTCTCCCAAGAAAGCCCTTGAGGCTAAAGGGGCAGCTGCAGTAGCTGCTGCTGCTACCAAGGTTCCAGCAAAAAAGATCACCACTGAGGGTAAGAAGGCTCCAGCCCAGAAGGTTCCTGCCCAGAAAGCTGCAGGCCAGAAAGCAGCACCTCCTCCTAAAACTCAGAAGGGTCAAAAAGCTCCATCCCAGAAAGCCTCTGCTCCAAAGGCATCTGGCAAGAAAGCATGAGTGCATAAGAGGCTATTCGAATCAGAATAAAAGTTCTTTTTGATGTGCTGGCAAATGAAAAAAAAACAAACAGAGACATTACTTTGTCAACAAAGGTCCGTCTAGTCAAGGCTATGGTTTTTCCAATAGTCATGTATGGATGTGAGAGTTGGACTATAAAGAAAGCTGACTCCAAAGAATTGATGCTTTTGAACTGTGGTGTTGGAGAAGACTCTTGAGAGTCCCTTGGACTGCAAGGAGATCCAACCAGTCCATCCTAAAGGAAATCAGTCTTGGGTGTTCATTGGATGGACTGATGGACTGAAACTCCAACACTTTGGCCACCTGATGTCAAGAGCTGACTCATTTGAAAAGACCCTGATGCTGGGAAAGATTGGGGGCAGGAAGAGAAGGGGATGACAGAGGATGAGATGGTTGGATGGCATCACCGACTCAATGGACATGAGTTTGGGTGAACTCCGGGAGTTAATGATGGACAGGGAGGCCTGGCATGCTGCAGTTTATGGGGTCACAAAGAGTTGGACATGACTGAGCGACTGAACTGAACTGACACTAACTAACTGTAATATTTTTGATGCAAACTTGCTTTCTTCAAGAAAGGAAATTTAAAGGGATTTAAATAAAGAGAAATTAATCTGTCTCCCTGAAAGCTGACTGTGGTGACAGCATCAGGATTCAAGTTAGAAAGTCATGACAAAGAGGTTGTTGGATTACTTCTTCCCTCCTAAAGATTTTCCTTTTGGATCTTCTTTGTAAACTCCTTAAGGGACAGAAACAAGTTTTATGAGTTTATATAATCTGGGCCCTCTTTATTTAAAAATATATATATATAATTAGCATACAAAAGTGAGAAAGAGAAAAATCACAATTGCAGTACTTTTATTAATAATTCTCTCACTTCTAAAATACATCTTCATGCATTTTTGGATGATAGTTTTTGAGTGCCCCCTCACATAAAGCAATATTATAGCACTTAAAAATAGAATATGAAGATAATTCAATACTTCAGCATAGGTAACTGAAATGTTTTATTATTAATAATAATTTAGAAAAATTTATTTCAGTTTCACTGTTTACCACTAGTGCTATCACATAAAATTTTAGCGTTGTTGTTACCTTTGTTTGCAGGTTATAAATCTAGGTCAAATTTTTACAGACTAGCTTTTGAGTATGTTTATTTTTAGACCAATTTTTCACCCATTTCTACACTTCTGATGTTAGATGTTGTTGGACATGTTTATAAAGGTTCTGACTCAGGTGCTGATATCCTTGTGACATGATTTAACAGAGAAGAAATCTGACTTCGTATTGGATCTATTTCTTTCGCTCTAACCCTTGTGCACTGTTGCCTGTGCTTGGTCATGTTGGCTCTGCACCTCTCTAAAAGAATGTTGCTTTTAACCTGAAATATGCATGATAGCCCATTCTTAAGGCTCTGACCTTTAAAGGTATAACACTTTTCCATTCATAGAGAAAGTTGTAGAACAGTAAATAACAACTGTTTTGTTGGAGGTTTACAGCAAGATTGTAACCAAACCTACATGAACAGCTGCAAAAACAAAGGATTCTGGCACTAAGAAGTTTGCAACAACCAGCCACACCCCATCCTCAGGTAGTATAAAGAAGCCTGAATTTTAACTGGGATGGGAAGATCCCCTGAAGTAGCACATGGAAACCCACTCCAGTATTCTTGCCTGGAGAATCCCCATGGACAGAGGTGCCTGGTGAGCCAAGTCCTTGGGGTCTCAAAGAGTCAGACACGACTGAGCGATTAAGCCCAGCACACAAGACAGTTCTTTGGGACACCAGTCCACCATCTTCTTGGTCTGCTGTCTCCAAATAACGCTATTCCTTGCCCCAAGGAATGTAGGAAGCAGTAGGAGTTTGGACTCTTGATAATGACATCAGCCGAATTGGTAGGATGGATGGTAGAAAGCCATTCCTACACAGAGACAGCTAGCTCTTATGTAACTATTCATGTAAGAGACTGTGAATCACATAAGTACACCATATTAAACTTAATCTCAGTGCATCACCAACTCAACTTGTTTTTAGACATATCTCACAAATTGCTGCATCACTCCAGTCCCACTTAAAATGAGGAAAGTACAAAGAAAACGCTTCCACTTTCTTAACTTTCACAAAGAAAACAAAATGAAGGGAGGCCAGTCTTAGTAAATTGCAGATAAAATATTTTGCTTTTGCAAGTTACCAAAAAAACTGTGTTCACACACATTGCCATGGTCTCTTACAAGGCCTTGGAAGTAAATAGCCAGTGATAATAAGAGGCCCTGAAACTTCTGTTTCATTAGCTTTTGGTAAATCTACCTCTGCCTGGAAAGTTGTGTTTTATTTTTTTTAAAGCTGGTGTCCTGAAATTTCTCCCTCACCCAAAGCTGTTAACTCTTCACAGACATTGAGCTGTGTGACACTAAGCATCTGTACAACTTAATGAACATTTGAGCAAGTAAAGAGATCTCTTCCCATACCAAACATTATTTAAGTATTTCAGCTTATTGGATTGCTAAATTTAATAATGGATTTAAATTATAACATATTTACATTCAGTTCAGTTCAGTTCAGTCACTCAGTCATGTCTGACTCTTTGCGACCCCATGAATCGCAGCACCCCAGGCTTCCCTGTCCATCACCAACTCCCAGAGTCTACTCAGACTCATGTCCATCGAGTCGGTGATGCCATCCAGCCATCTCATCCTCTGTCGTCCCCTTCTCCTCCTGCCCCCAATCCCTCCCAGCATCAGGGTCTTTCCAATGAGTCAACTCTTTGCATGAGGTGGCCAAAGTATTGGAGTTTCAGCTTTAGCATCAGTCCTTCCGATAAACACCCAGGACTGATCCCTATGTTTACATGGTATTTAACTTTTCAACATACATTTCCATAAAACACCATGGCTATTAACAAGATTCACTGTCAACAGTGAAAATCTGGATAATACATGTAAATATGGATTAGTAAAAAGACCCATCATCTCACTTATTTACATAGAACAAAACCTACATTTACCTACACTATGGTGATTTAATGTCGAAGAAGACACAGCAGGAACTACCACC
>SJYQ01000082.1:249191-278931 GCA_006410935.1 Redunca redunca | reverse complement strand
CAAATGCCATTTTCTCTATCAAATTAGTACATTTTTATCAAATGTACTATCAAATGTAATTTTATCAAATTAGTACAAACAGTACATTTTTACATAAAAAGCTGGGAGATGTATAGGAAACAGAAACTCTCATATTATGCTGATGGGATGTAAACTGATACAATTTCTCTGGAAACCATATGGCAATACATAACATGAACTTAAAAATGGTCATATACTTTGGTCCACTCTTACATCCCCATCTAAGGAGGTAATTAGAAATGAAATCAAATGCAAAGATGTTCTGGATAGTATTACTTATCAAAAATTAGAAAAAACTTAAGAATGATTAATTATTGTTTGAATGGACTATAAAATTTTAGTTACCTGTTGGAGGTTTGGAAGATCATTTTCCAATATAATGGGATGAAAAGTAATCTACAACATCAATGAGTTGTCAATTAATGCTATATGTATCACGCAAAATCCTTCTTATAATAAATATGTAGTCAATGTTTATACCAACTGCATTCTTTTCAAAAGAAAAGCAATATAAAAGTATTGAAAGTTGTGCAACTGTGATCTTAGACCTGGATTAATCATTCATCCATACAGTATTTGACAAAAATTATTTAATGATAATAGGGCTTCCCTGATGGATCAGCTGGTAAAGAATCCAATGCGGGAGACACCTGGGTTCAGTCCCTGGGTTGGGAAGATCAGAAGGGAAAGGCCTCCCACTCCAGTATTCTGCCCTGGAGGATTCCATGGACTGTATAGTCCATGGGGTTGCAAAGGGTCAGACATGACTGAGCGACTTTCACTTCACTTCACTTCACTTCGTTTAATGATAGATAATAGGGCTTCCATCTTTAGAACTATGACCAGCCATCACTGAAGATTTTAGTATTCATTCAGGATACTGCCAGCTAGAAAAGTGTTTAAGTGTTCTCATAATTTATGCCAAAATACTGAGATTTCTTCATGAATAATTTGTTTATGTCAGGGATCACCTGGGAGACAGAGCAAGGTAGAAGGGAATCTGATTTGGACTCTGGAAAGCAGTAGGACATGTTCATATCAGTTCACATGCTGATACCTGTTGAACTGCATAAAGAATATCATAGGTTTCGATGCTTTTTTCTCAAGCTAAATGTGATGTCAATCTTAATCCAAAATGTGCAACTACAGGAATAATACTGTAGATGCCAACAACCACATAATTAATTAAAATGATAGAAAAAGAGACACTAGTCAAAGATTCTGTTTTCATTTTTATGGAAGAATTATGTAATAGAATCCATGGTTATATTGAGTTACCTTTCTAACATCTATTCTTAAACTTCCCAGAAAAAATAGGTTCACTTTATAATTAATCATACTTATTTGATTGGCTACTGCTAACATTTGGCTGATTTTGATACAAAGTTGTCATTGGTATGTTAAATTGTAAGGTTTACCGTGAATGAACATAAACTCTTCCTCATTTAGAGACAGAACTGTTCTGACATAAATACATAAAGAAAAGTCTCTCAAGAATTTCCGCCCTCCCCCTTTCTTCTACCTGTTACCAGTAACATGATCACCAAATGTTAGAGAATCGGAACATATGCATTTAAAAGAAGCAACACACATCTAGCCCAAATGAAAAATTCAATTCCAAAAATCCAGTCTTCAAAATTTGGAATCAACTGGTTAACTTGTTTCTAGAATCTTTTATTTCCAAGGGACAGAATCAGCAGAATGACCTAAATATTATAAATACATATTGCTATACTGCTGCTGCCGCTGCTGCTTCTAAGTCGCTTCAGTTGTGTCCGACTCTGTGCGACCCCATAGACGGCAGCCCTATACACATATACACAAATATACTGTGCATGCAATCTTAGAAGAGGAAACATTTCTCTTATATTCACTAGTTTTTGGATGTCACAGTCTTAAATATTCGTTGTTGCTGTTTAGTCCCTAAGTTGTATCTGACTCTTTTGGGACTCCATAGACTGTAACCCTCCAGGCTCCTCTGTCCATGGGATTTCCGGGGCAAGAATACTGGAGTGGGTTGTCATTTCCTTCTCCAGGGGGTCTTCCCCAGCCAAGGACCAAACCCACGTCTCCTGCGTTGACAGATGGATTTTTCTTTTACCACTGAGCCACCATGGAAGCCCAGCCATAAGTATACTAGTTTGATATTTCAGATTCAGAAGAAATAATGTCTCCTAGAAGTGATGGCATTTTTATATGTTAATACCTTTTGGAGTAAAGCTCAATTTACACATACTGCTTAAAGCAATCTATTTTTTTCTTTTAGTTGGCATAAAAGGCCCACATGATTACATCCATATGTAAATCAAGGAAGGTTTGTGCTCCTTTTTTATCCACTGTAGATCGACTACATGTGACCTTCTGAAAGGCTCATATATTGCCACTTCATCAAGAGCTCTGAAATGTCAGTATCACCAAAATTGAACACAGAGCTTCTTCTTTTCTACAAATGTTGTCTGCAGGTAACATCAGCTGTATCTCAGACAAGGAAAAATACTGTTTGATTAAGCTTTTGATATCTCTCTTAAGCAAAGGACGTTTTAAAAAAAAAAACAACAAAGAACAGAAATTGATCTTGGATCATGGACAGCCCAAACTAACATACTGAAGCTAAAGAAGATAAATGATGGTGTTGGAGTTTTAACTGATTAATGATTGGTTTCTAGTTGCTACAAATCTTTTCTTTTAATAATTTATCCTTGAGAAGATCAGGAAAATAGTAACAAATATGTCATTTTCCTACAAATTGCTATTGCTTTTCTTTTTGAATCCAGAGCACCTCCAGAAATATAAAGGTATAGCAGGATCTCATGTTGGAATAGGATCACTTCATATATGAAATAAATATTGAAAAAATGAATATTAAAAAGAACAGAGAAAGCACAAATCACTGTCAAAATATCTAAACACTTTATGTTTATTTAAGTTTATTGAAACAATCTGGTCTTCAAAATGGGCTAAATAATACCAACTTTGCATGATTTATTTTTATTTTTTATTGTGTTCTAAACTATGATTTGGAGTTGTATTCTTTTTGTATTTCAGAATATGAAATCTCTCAACAATGTAGAAAATGTGACTGATGTGCCTGGAATATATCCGTTTGTGTATATGGAAATCAAAATATGTTTCTACCTTGATCATGGATTGTTTGGTTAAATTTAGGTAAGTTATCTAATATCTCAAGATGTAGTTTCCTATCTCTATTTTCAAAAGAGGTAATTCTAACTTTTAAAATTATTAGAAAAATTTAAAAATTAAATGAGCTTTTTGCACTCTTTATTTTGGTAGAAAATGTATTATTTAATTTATACACCTCTTCAGTTCAGTTCACTTCAGTCGTTCAGTCGTGTCCAACTCTTTGTGACCCCATGAATCGCAGCACATCAGGCCTCCCTGTCCATCACCAACTCCCAGAGTTCACTCAAACTCACGTCCATCGAGTCGGTGATGCCATCCAGCCATCTCATCCTCTGTCATCCCCTTCTCCTCCTGCCCCCAATCCCTCCCAGCATCAGAGTCTTTTCCAATGAGTCAGGTCTTCACATGAGGTGGCCAAAGTACTGGAGTTTCAGCTTTAGCATCAGTCCTTCCAAAGAACACCCAGGACCCATCTCCTTTAGGATGGACTGGTTGGATCTCCTTGCAGTCCAAGGGACTCTCAAGAGTCTTCTCAACACCACAGTTCAAAAGCATCAATTCTTCGGTGCTCAGCTTTCTTCACAGTCCAACTCTCACCTCCATACATGACCACTGGAAAAACCATAGCTTTGACTAGACAGACCTTTGTTGGCAAAGTAATGTCTCTGCTTTTGAATATGCTGTCTAGATTGGTCATAACTCTCCTTCCAAGGAGTAAGCGTCTTTTAATTTCATGGCTGCAATCACCATCTGCAGTGATTTTGGAGCCCCCAAAAATAAAGTCTGACACTGTTTCCACTGTTTCCTCATCTATTTCCCATGAAGTGATGGGACCAGATGCCATGATCTTTGTTTTCTGAATGTTGAGCTTTAAGCCAACTTTCTCACTCTCCTCTTTCACTTTCATCAAGAGGCTTTTTAGTTCCTCTTCACTTTCTGCTATAAGGGTGGTGTCATCTGCATATCTGAGGTTATTGATATTTCTCCCAGCCATCTTGATCCAGCTTGTGCGTCTTCCAGCCCAGCGTTTCTCATGATGTACTCTACATAGAAGTTAAATAAGCAGGCTGACAATATACAGCCTTGACGTACTCCTTTTCCTCTTTGGAACCAGTCTGTTGTTCCGTGTCCAGTTCTAACTGTTGCTTCTTGACCTGCATATAGGTTTCTCAAGAGGCAGGTCAGGTGGTCTGGTATTCCCATCTCTTTCAGAATTTTCCACAGTTTATTGTAATCCACACAGTCAAAGGCTTTGGCATAGTCAATGAAGTAGAAATAGATGTTTTTCTGGAACTCTCTTGCTTTTTTGATATACCTCTTACTCATAAATTATTTTATAACATCTTAACTTGTGAGAGTACACTTATTTTTATTACCATATTTTCTGCTGTCAGCTACTTTTCCTGGTTGCATGTGTGTTACTAAGGAATGTTATACATCTGAAGGTGAGCTACAATCCATTTCAGGATGGAGATATAATAGAATGCTTGTGTCTTACTTTTGACAGTACACCATTCTAATTACTTCTCTCTGACTTTTACACTAAACCTTTCTTCTTTGGTCTGCTTCTATTATGTTATTTAACTTTTGCTCAGTTCCAATGAAAAAATTAAAATGTTCCTTTCCCAAATTTACCTCTATTCTATTTCATAGATACATATATGTCATATTCAACCAGTTCATAGCAATTATTTACATTTTGCATCTTTATGCAATTTTCAAAAGTATTGCATCATTAATTTCCTTTTGGTTTAAACTCTCTCATGGCACAGTGAAAGTTGAATTTTAGTCGTGATAAGGAGAAATCCTTATCTACACAGATCCTTAACTACACAGTCTCTTTGAGAAACTGAGCTCTTCTCTACCTCCTCATTCACTGATTCTCTGAGATACAAATTATAATTTGCACATAGCAAGACCATCAAAGTAGAATTATAATAAACATTATAACTAGGCTAGGGTGGGGTAAGTTGAGAAGAGTTAGCTCAAAAACTGGATATTAATCCAGTGTATTAATCAGTGAATCATTAAATCCTATTCTCTGTCTATCTGTCCTACATGGGACATTGCTCATGGAGAGGCAGCTCAATTATTTCAGGGTTCTGCAAGAAACTTTCCAACTTTGGGCAGAAAATGTTGACAAAATCAAAATTGTAGATAATTCATTTTTTACCCATGCACTCGTTTTGCCTTTGAGCAAAGGTAAGCTCAGAAAATTGAAACTAAAAAAAAAAAAAAAAGAAAAGAAAATTGAAACTGCCTACACTAGTTCTGTCAGTTTTTACTCATTTGAACCCTGAATAAGTCACTTAATTTTTAGGATTCTGAAATATCTTTCTCTATAAAGTGTGGATTTTTGTGATGGTATCTGATCCCTTTCTTCTTCCAATAAGGTTTTTCTGAATCCTATGAAATTCTCTACCATTCCAGAACTGAGTCATGTCTCATCTTCCATAGAAAAATTCAGAAACGATATTCACTGAGTGCTTACTACTAGACTGTATTTGCAGTTTGCTGCCTTAGTCCCATGACATCCAGATGCAGTCAGATATGTTAATAATCCAGGGTCTCTGTGACTTTCTCATTCCACTGGTGTGATCTTAAACAGATGGATTTTATTAAGTCTTCCCTACCAATGTATATGAGGAAGGAAAGGACTATGGCTGTTAAACTGTGATTCTCCACGTGATTTAACATATATTTTCTGATGATTTTTGTCAAGCAAAGTATTCCAACCTGAATATGATGTCGTGTTTTGGTCAATAATACAGGCTCTGGACAGAGCCTGTATTCAAATCTTATTTACACTCTCCTGAAGTTTCAAAACTGTGACTTCACTCTGTTCATCTAACAATTCCATAGTTTCTCAGTAAGAATTAAATGAGAATAAGTATTCCCCAATGGCTCAGCAGTTAAATATGCCTGCGATGCAGGAGATGCAGAAGATGCAGGTTCGATCCCTGGGTCAATAAGATCCCTGTAGGTGGAAACGGCAATCCACTCCAGTCTTCTTGCCTGAAAATTCCTACCGACAGTGGAGGCTGGTGGGCTACAGTCCAAAGGGTCACAGAGTCGAATATGACTGAGCATGCATGCACACATGTAGAATAATGCCTAGAATATATTTTAAAAATAAAATAGATGTTTGTCAAGCTTATGGCAAGTTAAATATTATTGTCAGATCTGAATACAATGAGCAAATTTCCTTAATTTCTATTATTTAAATTTGAAGTCTGTTTTTTTTAGAGACTAACCTCCTGAGTGCAGTATAACACATATGGAGAAATTTTTGGTGGCTTATGCTCACCCAGTTTGGATTCTTCTTCACTCACCTGATACTTAATATTATTCTGGAAACTCGGGGAAGGAATTCAAAAACTAAATTTAAAAATTTGTCTTCAAAATAAAAATCCACATAGACAACCCATTAGACTAGTAAAATCAATCCAACAGAAAATAGAAACTACATTGAACATTGAAAGACATGAAGACATATTTCATAGACTCTAAATTATTGCTTCTCTAGTGAGTCAGGTTTGTCTCAGCAAGGAAACTGTGCCCAAAGGCTGCTAATGAGAGAACAAGGCATCAATGTTCTTGCTATAGAAATTCAGACATCTGTACTGTGATAGCTAATGAGAACAAAATAAACTGATCTCTGTGCATGGGAAACACCTAGTGGTAATAACAGTATTTAAAGTTTATCCTAATTTTAGAAGCTATTTATGAACAACATCTTAGAATCAAGTGACTCTTACCATGTTGTTCAAAGCAAAAGCAAAGCAAGCAAACAAACAAAAAGTTTCACTGAAAGTGCACTAGTTTGCAAGGTTTGCGTGAGCATTTAGAAGCATATGTATTTACTGGAAGGTGACTAAACTAAAATTCTCCTAATGAATCATAAATATCCAATGTCTTTTGGTAGATACTGTTATTTCTCTTTCCAAAGAAATCTATTTTTTTAGAAAAACTTTCAGAGATTGTTTCATTTGAAAACTCTGAAATTTTCCTAATGAATTATAAGTACCCAATGTTTCTTGGTAGATACTATTATTTCTCTTTTCAAAGAAATCTATTTTTTAATAAAACTTTCAAAGATTGTTTAATTTGAAAATTGTCTTTCTCCATTTGACCACTGCCTTTCCAAGATCTATAAACAAGCCTATAAATTACTAATTTCAACACTGTCTCACTCGCCGTGAACTTTACCCAGATCTAAGAAAGCTCTTCTCTAAAATTCTCCTTCCAAAACAGAGTTCAGTAAGGGCACATGCAAAACAATTCACATATGACAGGAAAATTACAAATGCAAATACAAGCCGGCAAAAGGGTAGTTGAATGCCAATTACACTTTTAGAATACTTCTTGGAATATCCAAGCTTGTATTCAGTTAAGTAATGCAGTATTTAGAGAGGCAAATTAGACCTGTAATCCAGGATTTCAAAATGAAATAAATTATTTAACAAATTCATATAATCCACAGATCAGACTGTCAGATATACCTGTGAAAATGTGACAAAAGCAAGGTTGTTTAAAACTAACTCAGCAAAAATTTTTAAAGCAGTTGGGCACTCAATAAGAATAGATTCCAGATTATTAATTACATCTTTATCTATTAAGTATGATTCAAAAAACCTACCCATAAAATGTTCTTTGTGATTTTATATTATCTTAAGATTTTATGTCTCTGTGACTGATGTGCATTCTGAGGTAGCTGTTATAAATATGCAATATTTTTTAAAAGAAGTTCTTTTTATAAATATGATTATAATTATACTTAATCATAATTACAAGAAATTAACCTTGATTAAAATCAACTTTGTTAATTGTTTTGACTAACAAGAGTTTCCATATATTGGTCCATATTTTAATACCCTAGTTTACTGTGGAAACTGAGAGAAATAACCACAGAAAAGGGATAACGGGGAATGAAGAAGATAGTATGATTATTGTTTCCCCAAATACCGGTTATTGTTGTGAAGATATCTGAAATATAAAAGATCCCCATTGCTGCACTAAAATAGAATACATTTTGGCCATGTTCATATACCATTTCCATAATGCCTTGCAACAATATCCTCAAAGAACAATGAACATCTATTATAACAAAAAAAAATTACCCTGATAGCCACATTTTTTAGTTAACATTACTTACTTAAGTTGTCATATAAATATCATCTGACTGATTAGGTACATGCCAAATTATTGTACATCACTTAATTCAACAAGTTCGTTCAGTGAAATACAATCATAACAAAATATTAATTTAAAAAACTTTTTGTTAATGGCAGGCTACGATTGCTTGACTTTTTATTTTGACTAAGACCAGATTCCTTAGAGTTCTATAGTATTTGAAAACTCAGTTATCAGAAACTTTTAAATGCAGTCACTCAATAGTTGTAACTCAGCCTCAGGTGACTTAGGACGTCAAGTTATGAAATGTACAAATCCTGTTTCTTCTTTTTCATCCCAGAACCATGATGCTGGTCTAGAGTTTGGAATTGAGAAGAAGCTTCTTCACCTGTACCTAGAATTGGGAATAGACACTAGGGGTCATGTCTGCATGCATGCTCCATCATATCTGACTCTATATGACCCCAGGGGCTATAGCCCCACCAGGCTTCTCTGTCCATGGGTTTTCCCAAGCAAGAATACTGGTGGGTTGCCATTTCCTATTCCAGGGGATCTTCCTGACCCAGGGATCGAACTTGCATCTCCTGCATCTTCTGAATTAGCAGATGGATTCTTGACCACTGCGCCATCACCAGGCAAGGCAAACACTATTCACTGGATAGTCATGGTTTATAGACATGAAAGATTACAAACTCAGACACTAAAGGGAAACTGATGTATGGGTCACAAAACCAGCCTTTTAGAAGAGATAAAGATGGGATACATCTTACTACATTTTGGATATCTGTGGTATACAGAGGATGTGTGGGGAGGTCACCTGAAGGCGTCTGGGGAATGTCACACAGGTGGCTCTGAAGGTGCATTTATGGGCTAGTAAAACCGTGAATGATGTGTGCAGTGGGTGGCAAATCCAGTATTATGCTTCTTTTATTTTCTATACTCTTATAATCTTATTTCTTACTGAAAGCATTTTAACTGTCTTATTAAAAATGTTAACAGAATCAGGTTTTTATTCTTTTGCTGAGGTAAATACAATAAGAAGACATTTGATGCTTTTGAACTGTGGTGTTGGAGAAGACTCTTGAGAGTCCCTTCGACTACAAGGAGATCCAACCAGTCCATCATAAAGGAGATCAGTCCTGGGATTTCTTTGGAAGGAATGATGCTAAAGCTGAAACTCCAGCACTTTGGCCACCTCATACAAAGAGCTGACTCATTTGAAAAGACCCCAATGCTGGGAAAGATTGAGGGTAGGAGGAGAGAGGGACAACAGAGGATGAGATGGTTGGATGGCATCACCGACTCTATGGATGTGGGTTTGGGTGAACTCCGGGAGTTGGTGATGGACAGGGAGGCCTGGCATGCTGCGGTTCATGGGGTCTCAAAGAGTCAGACATGACTGAGTGACTGAACTGAACTGAACTGAATAGTATTAATAAGTAGTTGAGTACTTAGTATGGCCTAGCCACTGAACTAAACAGTTTGAGCCCCATAACTAAACAATTCTGAAGTAATACTGATTTGGGCCTCCCTAGTAGCTCAGACAGTAAAGAATCCACTTGCAATGCTGGAGACCTGCGTTAGATCCCTAGATTGGGAAGATCCCCTGCAGGAGGGCATGGCAACCCACTCCAGTGTCTTGCCTGGAGCGTCACCATGGACAGAGGAGCCTGGTGGGCCACAGTCCATGGGATCACAGAGAGTCAGATGTGACTAAGCACAGCACAGTTCAGTTCAGTTTGGTCCCAGTCTTGTCTGACTCTCTGTGACCCCATAAACTGCAGCACGCCAGGCCTCCCTGTCCATCACCAACTCCCAGAGCTTGCTCAAACTCACGTCCATCACGCCAGTGATGCCATCCAGCCATCTCATCATCTGTCATCCTCTTCTCCTGCCTTCAGTCTTTCCTAGCATCAGGGTCTTTTCCACTGAGCTGGCTCCACGCATCAGGTGGGCTTCAGCATGAGTCCTTCCAATGAATATTCAGGACTGATTTCCTTTAGGATTAACTGGGTTGATAAGTCTTCTCCAACATCACAGTTCAAAAGCATCAATTCTTGGGTGCTCAGCTTTCTTTACGGTCCAACTCTCACATTCATACATGACTACTGGAAAAACCACAGCTTTAACTAAACTTTTGTTGGCAAAGTAATGTCTCTGCTTTTTAATACGCTATCTAGTTTGGTCATAGCTTTTCTTCCAAGAAGCAAACACTCTTTTAATTTCATGGCTGTAGTCACCATCTGCAGCGATTTTGGAGCCCAAGAAAGTAAAATCTGTCACTGTTTCCATTGTTTCCCCATCTATTTGCCATGAAATGATTAGACCGGATGCCATGATCTTCATTTTTTGAATGTTGAGTTTTAAGCCAGTTTTCTCATTCTCCTCTTTCACTTTCTTCAAGAGGCCCTTTAGTTCCTCTTTGCTTTCTGCCATAAGGGTAGTGTCATCTGAGTATCTGAGGGTTATTGATATTTCTCCTGGCAATCTTGATTCCAGCTTGTGCTTCATCCAGCCCAGCGTTTCTCATGATGTACTCTGCATAAAAGTTAAATAAGCAGGGTGACGATAGACAGCCTTGGTGTAATCCTTTCCCAATTTGGAACCAGTTAGTTGTTCCATGTCTAACTGTTTTCATGTCCATGTTCCAGTTCTTACTAAGAACTATGAACAGAGGTTTATGACATGGTACAGGAGGCAGTGATCAAGACCATCCCCAAGAAAAAGAAATGCAAAAAGGCAAAATGGTTGTCTGAGGAGGCCTTACAAATAGCTGAGAAAAGAAGAGAAGCTAAAGGCAAAGGAAAAAAGGAAAGATAAACCCAGCTGAATGTAGAGTTCCAAAGAATAGCCAAGGAGAGATAAGAAAGCCTTCCTCAGCAACCAATGCAAAGAAATAGAGGAAAACATCTTATATTTTTTCCTAGCCTTCCTCAGCAACCAATGCAAAGAAATAGAGGAAAACATCTTATATTTTTTCCTAGCCTTCCTCAGCAACCAATGCAAAGAAATAGAGGAAAATATCTTATATTTTTTCCTATCTCTTTTCATGTTGATGTATGGCAAAACCAATACAATACTGTAAAGTAATTAGCCTCCAATTTAAATACATAAATTTAAAATTTAAAATAACCATTTAAAAAGTTCAAAAAAAGAAATAGAGGAAAACAATAGAATGGGAAAGACTAGAGATCTCTTCAAGAAAATTAGAGATACCAAGGGATCATTTCATTCAAAGATGGGCACAATAAAGGACAGAAACTGTATGGATCTAACAGAAGCAAAAGCACAGCCCAGTGATGATTTATTTATGTTTTACATGTGCTGTAACTAAAGTTCAACAAGGTTATATGACATCTCTTTGTAAAAAGGGAGAAAAATCATTTTAACGTGTATGCAATTACACTCTCTACTGTTGGGTTTAAGTTTCTGTACCATCTATCTTTTGAAATGATGATCTTCAGCATGAGCACATAAGCATGTGAATAAATTACACACTACTTTTATCACTGGGGTTTGCTGACCCTCAGGTCAGAGTTTTACCAAGAAGACTGAAAATATGAGAAATCATTTAGGGTAATAAAGGATTCTTTACAAAGTTAAGTCCCAGGAAATAATGTTCAGTTCTGGAGAAAAAATTAATTGCTTTTTGGAGGGCTGGGGTTGGGTGGGGAAGGGTCAGGAAGAATTCATTTAAAGTGTCTTAGAACCAGTATTAACAGGAAAAAAGTAAGTGTACTGAAGAAAGAGCCACATCTAAGAGTGGATACTTGTGCCAATAATAACAAATTGTTGTCTGTCCCAAGAATGTGGCATTTGGAAAAAATGAAAAGAAAACAGTAGTAACCTAAATAAAACATTTATAATCAGATTTTTTATATAATTGAGTAATTGTGAGAACTGAATAATGTCAACATGACAGGTTTTGCTAGGATGTAATTGGAATACTTTACCATCATTCAAATCTTTGGATTTGCATTCCCACCATTTTGAATGAAGGGCATCAGATTTAAAAAGTATTCCCTCTGATTCTCTTCCTTAAGGAAGAAATCTAGTGTAGACTCTAGATCCACTCTGCTTATGACCCAGGAGTTGGCAGAGGGTCACATTTCTCAATGCTGTATGCTTGTATCTGCAAGATCATCTGGAGGAAGTGTGGAACACTGTCCACAAGGAAAAGCTAAGATCTGTGGTAGGAAACATGATCTCTTTGTCAGTTATTCCTCATGTTATCATCATGGCAGCAGAATTTATCACAGGGGTTACAGTAAATGGATTTCTTATAATCATCAACTGTAATGAATTGGTCAAAAGCAGAAAGCTAACACCCATGCAACTCCTGTTCGTATGTATAGGGGTGTCTAGACTTGGTCTACAGACTGTGTTAATGGTGCAAAGTTTTTTCTCGGTGTTCTTTCCTTTCTTTTATAGCACAAAAATTTATGGTACACCAATGCTGTTTTTGTGGATGTTTTTCAGCTCTGTCAGTCTCTGGTTTGCCACCTGTCTCTCTTTATTTTACTGCCTCAAGGTAACAGGCTTTACCCAGTCCTGTTTTCTTTGGCTGAAAGTCAGGATCTCAAAGTTAATGCCTTGGATGCTTCTGGGAAGCCTGCTGACCTCTGTGAACATTGCAGCTCTGTGTATTAAGGTGGATTACCCTAAAATTGTGGATATTGATGTCCTCGGGAATGCCACAGTTAAGAGGACTAAACTCAACGCAAAGCAAATTAATGAAGTTCTGCTCGTGAACTTGGCATTACTATTTCCTCTGACCATATTTATAATATGCACTGTTATATTATTCATTTCTCTCTACAAGCACACTCATCGGATGCAAAATGGACCTCTTGGTTTTAGAAACACCAGGACTGAAGCCCATATTAATGCATTAAGAACAGTGATAACATTCTTTTGCTTCTTTATTTCTTACTTTGGTGCCTTCATGGCAAATATGACATTCAATATTCCTTATGGAAGTCATTGCTTCTTTGTGGTGAAGGATATTATGGCAGCATATCCCTCTGGTCATTCGGTTATAATGATCTGGAGTAATTCAAAGTTCCAGCAACCAATCAGGAGACTTCTCTGCCTAAGAAGGAGTCAGTGAAGAGGAGGATCAGTGTAAAATATTTTGTGCTTCCTGGATTCAATGGAGTTGTGTTTTATTTTTGTTTACTTATGTTTTTTGTGTGGTCTCTCTCTCACTGAAAGCACTAATTTTAATGTTGGATGGATGTCTCTTTTTCTAGGACCTTTGTACTTAAAAAATATTATGACAGTAACATATAAATAGTATTTACTTGCATTGGAATACCAGTTATGTTAAAATAAAAAAAAAGATTTCATTTCACTGACCAAAGTAATTCTGTTACCTGTCTTCTGGTTTAGATAATCCACATCACATTGATTTAGGCTAAGACTTGGAACAATATTATAATTTGGCTATTTGATTGCACATAGCTATTTTCCAAAGAGTATAACTTACAATAATTATACTAATTATAATAATAATGATTAAGTATAATTATTTTAAAATACAAATTATATGTTGAAAGTGTATGCATGTCAGTGGAATGTACTTAGATACACAGGTTAATGTCATGTTTTGCTAGATATACAGATTTAAGTCTTATTTTGCTAGATATACTTTGAATTTAGTTACTAGCTCAGGTTGGTAAATGGTAAGGTCAAACAGAGCTGGCATATAGACACACAATGCAAGTGAAGAAATAGTTTTTACAAGTTAAATAAACATCTTTTAATCCCTTGAGGTGTGAAAGTCATGCCCAAATTGGATGTGAGGGAGGTTGCTGACAATGAAGTTCTAGCACGATATCATTCAACTGGTGTTTTAATTTCCCTCCAACTGGGAATCTTGTCTGAGGTATGGCTGTTGAAAATGACTTGAAGATCTAAGGTAAAAGCTTTGAAATCTATTGCTAGATTGAATTGATTCTCCTCTTTTAAAATCATAAATTCTGTTGTTTTGGGGAAGAAAATATTTTTTGTAACATCTTACAGCTCAGAATATCTGTTTGAATCTGTGACATCCTCATTGGCTTTTAAACAAACAAAAAAGTCTAGGTAGTCATTTTACTTGTAAATAAATTGTAATTTAAATGGACTAAAAATTGCCAGGGTAAGGGAAAAAAACTAGATATGTGTATAAGTCTATGCATATGTATGTGTGAAGTCTTTTTTTACTTTACAAAATATTTCCACACACAATTGCTTATTTCATTCTCAGAACATTTTGTAAAGTAGACAGTAGAATAACATCAATTTTACAGTTGAGAAACTAAAGTTTGGAGAGGTTATTATATATGCCTAAGTCCACTCAACTCCACTCCTTGCTATGACTGGAACTCAAACCTGGTTCTTCTATCACTAAAGTCGGTACACTCTCTGGTTTGCTTTCGATTATTCTTTATAGGCACCTTTAGGTTCTGAAAGTCGTGATAAGAAATGACACTCGACATACGACCTTTGACATCCTATGACCTTTCTTCATTATGTCCTAGAAAGATAATTTTTAAAAAATTTCATAAGTGTCTGAAGTATTCTATTATTTGGTCAAGTTATTTGTTTTCTATTTCCTCTCATATTTGGTTTCCTGACAGCCTGAGGGAGTTATACATAGGTGCCCAACTCACATTTTTGTATCATTTGACTCACGTGGTGGGGAAACTGCTGTAGCAGTCTCACTTTTATAGTCAGGCGGTACTAAACTCTTTGCTGGGAAAACTGTTATTAACTATGTTTACACCTTGAGTTTTGGAACCTACCCTTCAGATTATAAAACAGACCTACACACTTTTGCATCACACCCCCTGGTCTCCTAAGCCAAACTGAAACTCTTACTCGTGCTAGTGTCTAAATTATCCGGGGAATTGTGGCATATATTTCCATAGTGACGTCTAATATCAGTAGGCCATTTACATCCTCTACTATGCTCATTTTTTTTTAATTTAAAAAATAATTTTAGTAATTTTTTATTAAATTGTAAAATAATACACAATATAAACATATGGAAAATACAGAGGAATTTCCTGTCAGTCCAGTTATTAGGATTCCATGTGTTCACTGCTGAGGGCCCAAGTCTGATCCCTGGTCAGGGAGCTAAGATCCTACATGTCATGTGTCATGGTCAAAAAAAAACAAAACATTTAGAAAAATACAGAAATATTAGTAGTGAACCTGATACAATCACAAGTAAAATTGTCATATACATTCTTTGGGGATTGAAATATAGACATATAGGTATATGTAAGTATAGATGTGAAGGTGGTGCTAGTGGTAAAGAACCCTCCTACCACTGCAGGAGATGTAGGAGACCCGGGTGCAGTCCCTGGGTAGGAAAGATCCCCTGGAGCAGGGCAAGGCACCCCACTCCAATATTCTTGCCTGGAGAAGCCCATGCACAGAGGAGCCTGGTAGGCTACCGACCATAAGGTCACAAAGAGTTGGACACGAGTGAAGCAACTTAGCCCAGCACAGCATAATTTATTATATTGAGGAATCTGCTATATACATACTTTATATTCTATGCTACCTTTGATTTAATTATATGTGTGAAATTTTGCATATTTTAACAGCTTAATAATATTTTATTTTGTGGTTGTAACTTCGTTTTTAACCACTTTTCTATAATTAACCTGTATCTCCATTAACAAAGAGAACTATAGAGTTGAAAACAATGTTTCTATTATTGAAGGGGAAAAAAAGAAGCTCACTCAAACAAAACAAAACACATAAAATGTGAAATAAAAGTTTACAATCAAAAGAAGAGAATCTTAATAATATTTATACATGAGTAACCAAATTGGTACTAATGCCTTCGAAAAATCTGGCCTGGAAATCTCTTGGCATGGGGCCTGTTGGCATAGGAACCTTTTGTGATGATGCTATGGGCTTGAAATTCCTCCGAATGGGTTTCAGGCTGGGAATATTTTAGAAAGAGGCTGTGTCATTGCAAGCATTCTAACATTTCATAATATCTGTTAAAAAAAAAAAAAAGCATCAATGCCTTTAAAAGGAATTTTAGTAGTTAGTATTTAATTTTCTATTCAAAAATTGCCTTTTTTGTGTATATTATTTCAGGAATCCTTGCAACCTAATAGAGAATATTGTTATCTATAGTAAAGATGAGGAAATCTAACTTGAAAATACAATAGAATTGGTCTAGAATTATCTAGACTTGAGTCTCACCTTCTAAATCTAACTTTCATATTTTTTCTTAAAGTTAATTGTACATCAAAGTCACCTGGGAAGCATTTTTTAAATTGTATATTCCTAGGCTTATCTTAAGACATACTGAATACAGTCTCTGGAGATGGAACCCAAAAAATCAAAGTACATAATAAACCTCCCCAGGAAATTCTGATACCACTTTTTATGGACCAAGGTTTGTGACTTATTGCACTGCAGCATATCAGTGTTACTGATTGGAGCCTATTCATGTCAAAATAAAGTCTTTTTTAGGAGAAATTTAATGTCATTTAAATAGTACTGTTATCCATTACAAAACATTCAAGTTTTAACTCACCCTCTCATTTATACTCTTTTGGTTCATAGGAACTGATTTATATTTTGTTTATCTAATGTAGCAATATATGGATTGCATGTATAATGATAAAGAAATACTATCATGGGAATCCAAAAACAGAAGCCAATGCTGGCTAGTCAAAGGCAGCCCATAGTGCCCAATAGCCATAATTTCTGGAACCTTCTCTAGTGCTCCTCCATGACTGTGAGTCAGCTCTCTCTGCCTGTCTATTTTCCTTCTCTCGCTAGAGACAATCATTCTCTACCTTCTATGTGTGTCTTTTCTTTACCATAGTTTTCTCCTTGGATAACTCCAACCTCAGTATAATAACATGTCAGATTTTGCAAATCCTTCAGTGAGCAGTCATGTCAAATTCAAACATTTACCAAACAATCTCAAACATAAAAGAAACAGCAACCAATTCACAAAAGCTTTAAGGAATCTATTCTTTAGATAATTGACATACAATAGCTTATTCTCAGATGCTCTCTTTGCCAAACTTAAAAGTTGGTAACACACAATATTATAAGTTGGAGGCAAAAGAAGAATCAAGCTCCTCCTATTCCACCAAAAAACAGGATTACATGTTTCCAGATAAGTTTCGTGAAAATGTAAACAATATGGCTTGGATTAGCTCACCTAAGGGTTTTCAAAGACTTTTGTATTTGCAAGTGTCTTTTATCTTTTCTAGTGTAGTGTAACTGTCAACCTCGTTAGTTACCTTTTACAGAGAAATAGCCTTATGGCCAATCAGTTAGGCACTGAAATGGCTTAAGGCAAAGATGTTTAGTGCAAAAATACAGAATAGGACTTTTTTAGGACTTAGGTAAAGCAAGGGGTACCAGTAGATTCCACAAAGACTTTTCATGTCACTGGGAGTGGGAGTTTGCAATCTGCAAATAGAAGTTCGGCTTATCTTCCCAATGTGTTCTAGATAATGTTGTATCCAAATAGACTTCGTATTATAGGCAGGTGAGATCTTTACTGTATAAAACCGCATATACACTATTCAGGAAATAAGCCAATACTGAAAGGTGCAGAAGTTTTTATGTTTCCATCTCTTGGGCAAGTCACAGCTGATTCAAACCTAAAAATGAATTTGAGGATATCTATATTTATTCTGTTTCTTCTGGCTTCTCCCTCAATAGTCACAGCCCTCTCTTCCTCCGATCAACACTATAGAATTTATATTTAATTAATCAGTAAAAAGTTTTAGTTTCAGCTATTAGTTAGTAGAGAGAACACTTTTCTAGTTAAGCCCATATATCTTGTGCCTCTTCTGTGTGACACTGCTTAAATAGCAAATCTTTTGAAAGGTAAAAGCTTTCTCCTCACATACACACACATATCTATTCAATCCCCTAAAAGAATAAGAATTACAAAATTTTATTAAGAACTGCTTCCCTTTTATTATGCAAGCTTCCTAGGGAAATTACCAATAAGTTACACAAAAGTAATTTCAGGATGAAAAGACGCATGCGGTTGTTTTTTTTTTCGTTGGGGTTATGACTATGTTACTCATAGTAGTAGTGACACCAAACATTGATTTGTTATCAGAAGGGAGAACTCTGATAATAGCATGAATTAATTGTGTGTTAGTTACTTGACCTCTGATCATGGAGTAAAGAGATAAGGTCAGTTTCAATAAGGTGGTAAGTTCTAAAAATTAAACTCTCTGCATGCTTGTCTTGGATGGAATGAATCTCGTTTGAGAGCCAGTAAGGGAAAGAATGAGAAAAAGGACAGGAAATAAAGGCATATCATATCAACTTTGCAATTTTTTTCTAGGGCTCTGCTGTGATTCTTTCAAGTTTAAGTTTGCACTTTCAGAGGCCTTTAGTTTTTGCAACATGTTTTACTATATAATTTTAAAAGTTGATAAGTCTATCCTTTCGTCCCTTTTTAAAAAAATCTTACTTCCCCATTGCTGCCGCTGCTGCTGCTAAGTCCCTTCACTCGTGTCCGACTCTGTGCGACCCCATAGACTGCAGCCCACCAGGCTCCACCGTCCCTGGGATTCTCCAGGCAAGAACACTGGAGTGGGTTGCCATTTCCTTCTCCAATGCATGAAAGTGAAAAGTGAAAGTGAAGTTGTTCAGTCGGGTCTGACTCCTAGCGACCCCATGGACTGCAGCCTATCAGGCTCCTCCGTTCACGGGATTTGCCAGGCAAGAGTATGGAGTGGGTTGCCATTGCCTTCTCCACATCCCCATTATGGTCCATCATAGTTTTCTTCATAAAACCATTCGGCTTCTTCAGCGTTACTGGTTGGGGCATAGACTTGGATAACTGTGATATTGAATGGTTTGCCTTGGAGATGAAAAAGATCATTCTGTCGTTTTTGAGATTGCATCCAAGTACTGCATTTTGGACGCTTTTGTTGACCATGATGGCTACTCCATTTCTTCTGAGGGATTCCTGCCCGCAGTAGTAGATATAATGGTCATCTGAGTTAAATTCAGGGCAAAGACTAATAGAGTTTTGCCAAGAAAATGCACTGGTCATAGCAAACACCCTCTTCCAGCAACACAAGAGAAGACTCTACAAATGGACATCACCAGATGGTCAACACCGAAATCAGATTGATTATAGTCTTTGCAGCCAAAGATGGAGAAGCTCTATACAGTCAACAAAAACAAGACCAGGAGCTGACTGTGGCTCAGATCATGAACTGCTTATTACCAAATTCAGACTCAAATTGAAGAAAATAGGGAAAACCGCTAGACCATTCAGGTATGACCTCAATCAAATCCCTTATGATTATACAGTGGAAGTGAGAAATAGATTTAGGGCCCAGATCTGATAGATACAGTGCCTGATGAACTATGGAATGAGGTTCGTGACATTGTACAGGAGACAGGGATCAAGACCATCCCCATGGAAAAGAAATGCAAAAAAGCAAAATGGCTATCTGGGGAGGCCTTACAAATAGCTGTGGGAAGAAGAGACATGAAAAGCCAGGGAGCAAAGGAAAGATATAAGAATCTGAGTGCAGAATTCCAGAGAATAGCAAGAAGAGATAAGAAAGCCTTCTTCAGTGGTCAGTGCAAAGAAATAGAGGAAAAGAACAGAATGGGAAAGACTAGAGATCTCTTCAAGAAAATTAGAGATACCAAGGGAACATTTCATGCAAAGATGGGCTCGATAAAGGGCAGAAATGGTCTGGACCTAACAGAAGCAGAAGATATTAAGAAGAGGTGGCAAGAATACATGGAAGAACTATACAAAAAAGATCTTCACGACCCAGATAATTATGATGATGTGATCACTAATCTAGAGCCAGACATCTTGGAATGTGAAGTCAAGTGGGCCTTAGAAAGCATCACTACGAACAAAGCTAGTGGAGGTGATGGAATTCCAGTTGAGCTGTTTCAAATCCTGAAAGATGATGCTGTGAAAGTGCTGCACTCAATATGCCAGCAAATTTGGAAAACTCAGCAGTGGCCACAGGACTGGAAAAGGTCAGTTTTCATTCCAATCCCAAAGAAAGGCAATGCCAAAGAATGCTCAAACTACCGCACAGTTGCACTCATCTCACATGCTAGTAAAGTAATGCTCAAAATTCTCCAAGCCAGGCTTCAGCAATACGTGAACCGTGAACTCCCTAATGTTCAAGCTGGTTTTAGAAAACGCTGAGGAACCAGAGATCAAACTGCCAACATCTGCTGGATCATGAAAAAGCAAGAGAGTTCCAGAAAAAACATCTATTTCTGCTTTATTGACTATGCCAAAGCCTTTGACTGTGTGGATCACAATAAACTGTGGAAAATTCTGAAAGAAATGGGAATACCAGACCACTTGACCTGCCTCTTGAGAAACCTGTATGCAGATCAAGAAGCAACAGTTAGAACTGGACATGGAACAACAGACTGGTTCCAAATAGGAAAAGGAGTATGTCAAGGCTGTATCTTGTCACCCTGCTTATTTAACTTATATGCAGAGTACATCATGAGAAACGCTGGACTGGAAGAAACACAAGCTGGAATCAAGATTGCCGGGAGAAATATCAATAACCTCACAAAGTGAAGAGGAGCTAAAAAGCCTCTTGATGAAAGTGAATGAGGAGAGCGAAAAAGTTGGCTTAAAGCTCAACATTCGGAAAACTAAGATCGTGGCATCTGGTCCCATCACTTCATGGGAAATAGATGGGGAAACAGTGGAAACAGTGTCAGACTTTACTTTGGGGGACTCCAAAATCACTGTTGATGGTGATTGCAGCCATGAAATTAAAAGACACTTACTCCTTGGAAGAAAAGTTATGCAACCTAGATAGTATATTCAAAAGCAGAGACATTACTCTGTCGACTAAGGTCCGTCTAGTCAAGGCTATGGATTTTCCTGTGGTCATGTATGGATGTGAGAGTTGGACTGTGAAGAAAGCTGGGTGCCGAAGAATTGATGCTTTTGAAATGTGGTGTTGGAGAAGACTCTTGAGAGTCCCTTGGACTGCAAGGAGCTGCAACCAGTCCATTCTGAAGATCAGTCCTGGGATTTCTTTGGAAGGAATGATGCTAAAGCTGAAGCTCCAGTACTTTGGCCACCTGATGTGAAGAGTTGACTCCTTGGAAAAGACTCTGATGCTGGGAGGGATTGGGGGCAGGAGGAGAAGGGGACGACAGAGGATGAGATGGCTGGATGGCATCACGGACTCAATGGATGTGAGTCTGAGTAAACTCCAGGAGTTGGTGATGGACAGGTAGGCCTGGTGTGCTGCGATTCATGGGGTCACAAAGAGTTGGACACAACTGAGCGACTGGACTGAACTGAACTGAACTGATAGTTTTTTTCACTACCTAGCTTCACAGAAGTAAAATAAATTGATCAAATATTTTTCTTTAATCATCTTAAAATCATTAATAGATTTTGGTTTTGCTTATTATTATCATTTTTTTTTTTTTTAGTTGCACTGTGTGGCTTGCATTATCTAAATTCCCCAACCAGGGATTGAACCTGTGCCCTTAGCAGCAAAAGCACTGAGTTCTAACCACGGACCACCAGAGAATTCCCTAGTTTTACTTTTAAATGTACATTAAGTTTTCTATAGCTCTATCAGTGTTCCCAAGTGTTCTAACATATGCACTGTAGTGTGTTAAAGCTTCTCTAATAATTTCAGCCATAAATTAAGTCTGTGGCTCTATGGTCAGGTTAATGGTGACATCCATGATGATTAACACCAAAGGGGACCTTTCCCAGACAGCTGCCGCCAGTCCTCCCGTCCCTGTAGAGCGCCCCTGCTGACTCACACCCCCACAGGAGACCCTCCAGCACCAGCAGCTTTGGTTCAGTTTCCTGTGGAGTCACTGCTCCTTTCCTCTATGTCTTGGTATGCACAAAATTTTGTGTGTGCTCTCCAAGACTGGAGTCTCTGTTTCCCCCAGTCTTGTAATAAAGTCTTGTAATAAAATCCCACTGGCCTTCAAGGTCAGATTTCCTGAGGATTCCCAGTCCCTTTGTTGGATCCTCAGGCTGAGAAGCCTGATGTGGGGTTTTGAAACTTCACAACAGTGCGAGTACTTCTTTTGTACTAATGTTCTCCAGGTTGTAGGTCACCCAGTCAGCAGGTATGGGATTTGATTTTATTGTGATTGTACCTCTCCTACCATCCGGCTGCAGCTTCTTCTTTGTCTTTGGACATGGGGTATCCTTTTTAGGTAGGTTCCAAAGTCCTCCTGTCAATAGTTGTTGAACAGAGAGTTATGATTTTGGTGCTCTTGCAGGAGGAGATGAGCGCATGTCCTTCTACTCCACAATCTTGAACTGGAAGCCTGTAGATTATTATTCTTAAGTACGTTTTGTACTGTTTTGAAATGGGACAAACAGAACTGTCAGAAGAGTGTGTAATTTCCTTGGTTTTGTCTCGCTGCAACAAAGATTTGAAATAGTGGACCAGTGTAACATCTTGGTTACGGCTCAGAGTTTTATTTGATAAAAAAAGAATAGTACACCCTTGAGGCATGAGGGCAGGCCAGCTGCAAAGGAGAGGCCCCAGCCAGTCTTGGCTTCCTCTTTTTATATGTTTTGTCTCCTCCCCTGTGAGCCTGCCCTATGCAAATTAGGTCCAGCCTGGAATTGGGTGTGTTTGTTTCACCTGGGGTTCTCACCCTGGTCCATAGATTTTTCCCTTATTATCTTTTTTGTGGGCTTTTCCCTTTCTTTGTCTTTTAACCACCACCATTTTGGACTCCTTTTTCCCATTCTAACTACCTAACAGAACTAAAATTTTTTATCAGTACTTTGAGAAAAGAAGTAAATTATACTTGAGTTTACAAATGGTGAACAGTGTTAGTATTTTTAATTGGCATAAATGAGAGTAAACAATTATTTTAGAATGCTATGAAGGGCAGCAGCTAATGAGGTGGTAAAACAAGAATTATCAACCACTGCAGGATGACAAAAGGACACCAGTATATGAAATGGGAGTGAAGGAAGGCACCAAGAGGCTGAAGGGTGAGAAGAGACAGAAAGAGGTGAGAAGACAATGCTCTTGGAGTCAGTCCATCTGCCCGCCGAGGTTTCAGTCTCCCATCGTAAAGAACACCAAAAAGGGAGCACGGAAGTGGCACAAGGGAACCAAGCAGCTGATCAGGCAGCTAGGAGAGAAGCATTACAGAACCGTGACCTGGTAGGGGTTGCCACCTTAGTTCCACAGACTTATTTGCCAGAAACTCTGTCATATACTGAAGGTGAGACTCTTAAAGCTAAGAGTGAGAGCTTTCAAGAAGATCATATTGGGTGGTTTCAAAAGGAGGGTCTCCTTTTTCTGCCTGGGAACCTCCAATGGAAGTTGGTTAACTCCTTACAAGCTGCCACTCATTTAGGGGAAAAGGCCCTCCAAAGATGACTAGAAAAGTCCTTCAGAGGAACAAGCCTCCAGATGACTATAAGGCAAGTGGTCTTCTCTTGCCCACTTGCCAATTAAACAACCCCCAAGGAGCTCAAAGACCCCAGCTGGCCCAGCCCATCCAACAACGTGGCCAGGAGAGGACTGGCAGATGGACTTCACCCAGATGCCAGTTTCTCAAGGGAATAAATAACTATTAGTCGTGACAGATGCATTCACAGGATGGATTGGAGACTTTCCTACCCTGACTGAGAAGACTGAGGAGGTAGTAAAAAAACTGCTCCATGAAATCATTCCAAGATTTGGCCTGCCTAGGTCATTGCAAAGTAACAATGTGATATCATTTACTTCTAAGGTCACCCAAGTGATCTGTAAAGCACTGGGCATTACTTATTATCTCCATTGTGCCTGGAGGCCTCAGTCTTAAGGACAAGTAGAAAGAGCCAACCATCTTAAAATCAATGATAAAAATGATAACCCAGGAGACCTCCCTCAGATGGAAGGAGGCTTTACCAATAGCTCTCCACCCATATTGCCCCTAAGGAACAGGTGGGTCTTAGTCCTTATGAGACTCTATATGGGAGACCTTTTGTTTATCTCAGTGACCTTTTCCTAGATCCAGAGGCTCAGACGGTCCAGTCTTATACCATGGCCATTGGACAATTCCAACAAGATATATGTTTGGGGCCATCAACCAGGGTCCAAAAGATTATAAAGAGCCACCACTATATACTCCAGGGACTCAAGTCCTCATTAAAGTCTGGAAAGATGGGTCCCCAAAGGCTCAACTCCAGCCCACATGGAAGGGCCCCTATCCTGTAATATTTCTCCCCCCACAGCAGTCAAGGTACCAGGATACGACTCCTGAATTCACTACTGACAAATCAAGCTGTGAAAGGAAACAGAGGAGGACACTCAATATACCTACGAGCCCTGGGAGATCTCAGGACTACAGATGAGTGCCATTCATATGAACACCATGAAAATTAAGTTTCTGGGGATAAGATTTCTCAGGATAGCTCTAAAGAGCCAACACAGGTTTTCAGGGGTTATACTCCAAAATAGGCAGGAGGTGGATCTCCTGATCCCTGAACAAGGAGGAACCTGAGCAATCTTGAATGAGACGTATTGTTTCTGGGTAAATACCTCCAGCTAAGTTTAAAAAAGTCTCACAGTCCTCAAGAAAAACATTCTGATCCTATGGGATCTCAAAGAATGAGCTGGAGAGTCCTCAGGGTGACTACACTCTCCCTTTGGGGGAATCCTTCTCCTGGCGAGAGGGAATTTAGAGTTGGCAAACACCCCACTAATCCCTGTTATCCTCATATTGATGCTGCTTATGATTGCTCCTTGTATTATCAATTTTCTAACCCATTTCATCTCTGCCCAGGTCAACAAGCTACAACATGTAGCTCCAGTTCAACAAGGATATAGAAAACTACACCCGACCATGGAAAATATCACTCATCCTTGAATGGACACTGCTATAAGGACTCTGAGGCTTGAGACTAGCAAGAGGGGGAGGCCCAATGCCCCTCACCATCCCAGTTCAGCAGGAAGTAGACAGAGAGGCCTCGATGCCCCAATTCCCAAAGAATTGGGCCTCTCATATCCTGAGGGGGAAATGATAGATAGTCACAATAGGAAAAACTAGTCCAAAATGGTGGCGGCTGAAGGACAAAGAAAGGAAAAGTCCACAAAAGTGGAACAGAAAAAAATCCGAGAACTGGAGTGGGAACCTCAGGTGAAACAAACAGCCCTCCTGGCTAGCCAGTTTACATAGGGCAGGCTCGGGGAGAGGAAAAAAAACGAATCAAAAGAGGAGCCAAAACTGAGCTCTTCTTTTGGGTTGCCGACCCTCATGCCTCGGAGCATGTATTTTCCTTGCTTGCTAAGTAAAACTGAGCTATGACACTGGTCTGCCAAATAAAACTGAGCTGGTCCACTGTTTCAAATTTTTGCTGTGGTGAGACAGAACTGAGGAAATTACACACTCCCCCGACAACTCTTACACAATTTTGTCCTCCTGGCGAATATTCAAAGAGTACCACCTCATTTCCTGCTGCCAGTACTGTTCTGAAATGTAACCCCTATGGTTTTATAGATCCAAATTCATGTAAATAACTATGCTATCTTATTGTCTTTTCACGTAACTCAAGCTTCAATTTGTTCCTATTTTTCTTTGCTATTTTCAGTATGGAAATTGTTCCCTTTCATAAAGAAGGACATAAAATAGAAAAAGCCATTTAGCTGCATATGGCATACATTAATATTATTCCTTCTGCCCAAGAAACTCCCATCCATTTTTTTAAAAAATTCTGAACATAATTGAAAACCTATTTTACTTTCTTATTAATTTATGGAGTATTTTGAACTATAGTTACCAGCTATGTGATAAGATTATTACTACAATACTTTTTAAGTTAATTTTATTTGAATCAATATAAACATATGCTATTATGTTATTCAAGTAGCTTTTTAAGAAATGTGCACATTGCTTATGTAAAATAAAATGTTTTCTGCTCTAAGCTCTACCAGTAAACAAGCCTTTTCCAAATGCAGATTTCTGAGCCCAGGTGAAATAAAGCCAGCTATTTGGAAGCCATCAGCTGCTTCCTCTCTGGTAAGTGTTGAGGAGTTGAGGGGATGTGTGAGGCAGCCATCAGACAGATTTGCCATCTCTTATGTTAAGGAACAAGTATGTAAACAACAAAGAAAGTGGGATTGGCTAGATGCATATGAAAGAGATTATTTCAGCAAGCTCAGATGCTTGCATCTTCTCATACATTGAAGATTGCTAAATCTCTTCATGTGAGAGGTTTAGTTTTTCTTAATTAAGAGTAATCTTTTAATATTCAGATTACCTGCTCCTTGTTGCAAACTTGTATATAGCCTGGCTCCTCCCCGCCCTCCTTGCAGGTAGCTCTCTTGGGGTCACCTGAAATCCTGTCTCTTGGGCTCAAGTCCTAACATTCCCACGGAATAAAATCTAACTCTCAACTTTCAGGTTGCACTTATTTATTTGTTTTTTTTTTTCAGTCAGGAGACTGAAAAAGTTTATTTATTTTTTAGTACCAGGAGACATGAAAGTCAGAATGTGGAGGTTTTTATTTGTCACAACAGGTTACCTTCCTAATTTTAGGGAAGCTGAGCATCAGAACTTTTACATATCATAGATATTTATGTGCAGTAAAAATGTATTATACATTCAAAGTATCTACATAACAGAAGGTTTTTGAATGGTTCTATATATAACTTCAGTCACTTAACCACAAAACAGTATTTCCCTAGCAGAAACTTCTTGAAAAGCATTCGTGAAAGCATTAAAGAGAATTATAGTAGCTTTTATGGTATCCACCCATTAAACCACCTTCCCTTCCTCTCGTTTTTACTAAGAACCTTGCTGTTGTGAAAGATCAGAATAGATCTTTGTTGCTCTAAAGAAATTTTCAGAGATGTTCTTACTTCAAGGACCTGCCCCTCATTAATTTCCCAGGAGAGTAACTGTCAGGACTGATCATTTGGCATTTAGTACTTAGTCTTAAGATGTATTCTTATAGGTTTGTATCTTTTCTAGTGAATTATTTATAATTTTCTTGAAATCTAAGGCCGTGTCCTGTGTATTTTCGCATCCTACACAATGGTACTGAACCAATATAAAAAGGCACTTTGAACATATTCCCTCTGCAGAGAGTGAGAGAGATACATGTTAGATAGCATAAAGATAGGTTAATTTTATTCCAAAACTGTAAGAGATTGAGTAAACCCAACTCTACTGTCATTTCTCCAAGGAAAAAAACACAATGAAATTGAATAATGGGAAAAACAGCACAGGTAAATTGATGTTTGAGCTTCAGTTTATAAACTGGGATAAAATTATATATAAGCAATTCACTGCCACCCAGGGGTGAACTTTCACTTCAGATGAAATAATAAGATAGTCAAAAGACTCCAGACGTTAAGGGATCTTGGTTCAGGCAGTTTTATGCATGCGTACCTGCTATGTTGCTTCAGTTGTGTCCAACTCTTTCCTACCCTATGCACTATAGCCTGCCAGGATCCTTTGTCCATAGAGTTATCCAGGCAAGAATACTGGAGTGTGTTGAGATGCCCTAATTTCATTAGAAAAATATGAGAAAAAGAAAAGCTAATGCTCAGGTCACAGGAATTTTTTGGACCAAATGAGGGTAAATAACTAGCCCAAATCACAAACAAATTGTAAAGAGAAAAGTAAAACCAAAAATATTTATGACTTTTGTGGGATAATTACAAACTTGAATTTTGCCTAGATATTAGTATCAACGAATTGATGTTGTTTTTTGAGGTTTCATAGTGGTGCTATGCTTATGCTTTTTTTTTAAAGTGTTTTCTCTTTTAGTGGAAACATTTAAAAATAATTACTGATAAATTGATTGTTTTGTTCTTGTATAATCGCTAAGTAGTGTCCAACTCTTTGGTGACTCCGTGGTCAGTAGCCCACTAGCCAGGCTCCTCAGTCCAAGGAATTTCCCAGTCAAGAATACTGGACTGGGTAGCTGTTTTCTTCTCCAGGGGAACTTCCCAATCCAGGGGTCAAACCCACATCTCCTGAACTGACAGGAGAATTCTTACCACTGAGCCACCAAGGAAACTCAATAAGTTGATATGATGCACCAAAATAATAAGAAGAAGAGAAGGAGATAAGTTGGAGGATATTTAAAGCAATTTGGGCTATAAGTTGATCAACTTTTTAGCCAGGTGATGGTAACAGGAAGATTCACTATGCAATTCTATCTATTTTGGTACACATTTGAAATTTTCTAGGAGGTGTTTTTTTTTATTTTTTAATCTCACCAAGAGATCGCTGAGTGTAGAATTTGACCAGTGAAAACAGAAAGCTTTCTCCATAATTTATTTTGCAGAAATCAGTAGGTTAAGCTGTAAATTATGGAAGAAGAATTTGTAATCCTCACTTGCCTTATAAAATGAACATTGAGGAAATTAACTCAAACATTCTTAAGACCAAGGTAATAAAAGAGTTGAACCTGCTTTTCAAATTGTGCTTATATTAAATGTTAAACTCATATTGACTTACAAAAAGATTACTAAACAAATATAAAAAGTGAATTGTCGAGACATTATTTAGTAAAACTGCTCTAGAGTGGGATTATTTTCTCTCTTGATGTTTACTAAGTTTTGAATTTTGTAGTATGTTGATTTTCTAATATTTCCAAAAGGAGCTCAGGAGTTATTGCCTTGTTGCTAGGTTTTAGGGAACATTAGAGGCCCTACTTTCACTCTTTTTTTCCTACTCTGACTTGAGTCCTTTAGAAAATTAATTCAGTTTCTTAGCAACCCAGGTGGGTAAAACTTAAATGCACTTTGAGATCTTTTGTAAAGCAAAGGCTAAATGTTTCCTTATAAACTGTTTGTTTAGTCTCATCTGGCTTTGCAGAAAAGATCTTCTGAGACATACTGCCAAAAACAATTTTATTAAAACTCACAATTTTAAATGGTGAGTTGTTACTGATTTTCTAATTAATGCTCCTTTTTTGTGTTTATTTTGAATTATTCCAGTTTGTCAATTTATCTAGGTCTTTTGAATTTGTGTACTTTATGTTAAAATATATGACATGAATTCATTTATGAGAGAAGCAATCTCTTTATATATAATATTATAAGTGGGAAATCATGAGGTATGTTAAGGAGAAAGCTGGAAGTGCTGAATTTCTTTATAAATCTACAAATGTAAATGAATTCCTGGTCTAAGGAATTCACTGTGATCTTAATAGCAGACTATTTTACAATGCTCTTTGCTTGTTGGCAGCATTTAGTTATCAGGTATATATCTGTATCTCTACCTCTCTGTCTGTCTAGCTTCCCAAATACTTCAGTTTACAAAATTAAACTCATATTTGTAAGCAAAATAAGCTTAAATTTGCATACATTTACTAACCTAAGGAATGCATTTATTTTAAAATCTGATTGTAAAAGCAGATAACAAAAATATTTTGTGACATTCTAGTAGAAAATATTGAGGAAGAAATTTAAATTAAAGTTTATTTTTCATATTGCCA
>SJYQ01000082.1:223872-249168 GCA_006410935.1 Redunca redunca | reverse complement strand
CCACTATTAGAAGTTTTCATTATTTAGAAAAAATGTAATTAGATATTTGAGCTTTTAGATACAGTTTCAAAAAAAATCTGTAATTTCCAGAATTTGGCACATAAAATTATTTAAAGTTTGCATTTTTGTAAGGTTGAAAAATCATTGAGTAAAACAAATTTCATATGACTCAACCTAAAATATGCAGAACCCTACATAGTGTTTATAAAAATAGGTATATTTGACTCAATGTTACAATCTAATTTGGGTCAGATCTTGGAATTAACTAACTTTAATACAAGGAACAAGGCAAAATGTAACTCCGAGTTCCACTGCTGTATTCATAAGGAAATATGAACCTTGATAGATCTGGGAAAGCTTTTATTGGAGCGGCATTTAAACTAATCCTTAAGACCAGGTAATTTCTTAGATGGAGAATAACTGGGCTTGTTGAATGCAGATTAAACTATTCTGTTATTTCCAGTGAGACATTTTTTTGCAAAGTACAGCTTCTGCAATATCACCATTTACTACTAAATCTTTGACTAAATGAGATTACTAGTTTATATTTTCTTACTTTCTCAACCTCACATCTTATGACCGTATTTCTCTATGCCTTAGCTTTTTCCACATAAAGTGAGGAGTATAATGTGATATTGCCATCACAAGCGTCAATCATTCAACTAGATCTCCAGTTGATTTCTTTCTGCTGGGGTATCCTGGGACTACAGTTGAGGGAGGAGGCAGATGGGCCACCCCCACCCCAAGGGTAAAGCAATTAGAGATTAATTCCCTATGGGCTGAAACTCCAAGATGAGAATAACAGGACAATTGAGGGATGAGCCTGGACCCTAGAGATGCATGCAAACACGTGGGGGCATCCTGAGATATACCAAATATGGACAGTGAGCCAGACAAATCAAAATGACGGGCCAAAGGAAACCCGGAAGAAATGTCCCATAAAAGTAATCAAACTGCCATGAGGTGTGACTCAGCCCCTCTCTCTCTCCCTGAGTCTGCCCGGGTGGCTTTCCACACATTGTTTTTATTGTTCAGTTGGTAATTTTTGTCCGTCTCTGTGACTCCATGGATTATAGCACGCCAGGCTTCCCTGTCCATAACCAACACCCAGAGCTTACTCAAACTCATGTCCATAGTGTCAGTGATGCCATCCAACCATCTCATCCTCTGTCGTCCCCTTCTCTTCCCACCTTCAATCTTTCCCAGCATCAGGGTCTTTTCCAGTGAGTTGGTTCTTCACATCATGTGGCCAAAGTATTGAAGCTTCAACTTCAGCATCATCCAGTTCATCCAGTGAATACTTAGAATTGATTTCAATTATACTCTTTTATCATGGGGTCGCAAAGAGTCAGACACGACTGAGCGACTGAACTGAACTGAACTGAACTGATTCCTCTTAATAAATACTTTACTTATTTCGGTACTTTCCATCTTTGTGGGAATTCTTTTCTGCAAAGCTGAAGGGCCAGGGCCCTTGTCATTGACCATTGGTCTAGTGGCTAGGATCTAGCGCTTTCACTGCTGTGACCCAGCCACAATATCCTGGGAACCAAAGCCTTGCTCCAAGCCATTGCCAACTGAGGCCACCCAAAATTACAATGATATATGCTAACACATGATTCGTATATCACAGAAGCTTAGCTTTACATGCATATTATTCTTTTGAATAATATGTAACAATAACTTCCTAATATAAGGACACAATGAAGTATCATACAAATTAAAGATAATTTATCCCTGGTTTATATATTGCATAATTACAGTTTTTGGTAGCCAGGAAGCCCCAGACATATACAGAGTCAGAAATGAGCAGTAGTGGCAAGAAGATGACAGATGAGCTTGTGTCTACTCTCAGCTACCTAGTCAAAAAGAAGTCTAGACCTCACTGCATTCTCCAGTTAGAGCTTCTTAATCTTTTGACTGTCCAGCTCTCTTACTACCATGATACTACTTTTTTTCATATCAATTAGACCTATTCTTATTCTTCCAGTTTATAAACCTCCTGGTTAGTTTCTTCCTAGCTGTACATCCTGGTGAGACACTTTGCTGTCTCACTTACCGACACCCTCAACCTCCATGTCTTTTCATGGCAGCTGATTACAAAATGCTGGCCATGAATCAACACTCTCATGTATTTTCTTTGCTCATGTAACCAGATTTCTGAGCCCTGCAGGAGATGGGTATACTCACAGTTTTAGTCAAGACTGAGACTTCGATGTGCCTCAGAAATTAATAAATACATTTCAACAGGAATGTGAAGGATCATAGGTGAGGCAAGAGACTTATAAAAGAAGGCATGAACTGGGAGCAAATTAACCACTGACTGTCAAGGGCTTATTTTCATCATCTCCTAGTGAGTGGGTGGGTCAGTGTTGAAGTCACATTAGCTAGATTCAGAAGCACCCAACATGAAAACAACATGCAAATGTATTAGTTTATGGGAAAAATAAACCAAACTAACTCATATTTTCTTTCCAGTTCACTGTCTTCCAGTAGACTGCTGTGCATATGAAACCAGATAATCATCTAAGATTGATTTGGTTAAAGTTAGATAAGAATAATAAATAATTATTGGTTATATAGTTAAATGGCCCAGGTTATAAAAAGTTATGCATAGATATGAGAAGGGGAATAAAAATACCAATTATGGGCCAGCGTGCCCTCCCCTCTGGAAGAATCTTGGAAGGGTACAGCCAACTTTCAAACTCTTACCCTTTCTCTTTTAACATCCTTTATTTACAAACCTTTTTAATTTCTATGCAGACATTCCTATTGTTTACTGTATAATAGCTATGACAAACCTAGACAGTATATTAGAAAGCAAAGACATCACTTTGTCGACCAAGGTCCATATAGCCAAACCTATGGTTTTTCCAGTAATCACATATAGATGTGATAGTTGAACCATAAAAAATGTTGAGCACCCTAGAACTGATGCCTTGGAATTATGGTACTGGAGAAGACTCCTTTTAGACTGCAAGGAAATCAAACCAGTTAATTAACTCTGAATATTCATTGTAAGGACTGATGCTGAAGCTGAAGCCCCAATACTTTGACTACCTGATGTGAAGAGCCAACTCATTGGAAAAGACCCTGATGCTGGGGAAGATCAAAGACAAAAGAAGAGGGCAGCAGAGGATGAGATGGTTGGATGCACCACTGTCAATGTGGTGCTGGGACTATTTGGACATGAATCTGAGCAAACTCCAGGAGATAGTGAAGGACAGGGAAGCCTGGCATGCTGCAGTCCATGGGGTCGCAAAGAATCAGAAATGATTTAACAACTGAACAACAGCATAATATAGAAACATGAAATTAAGATATTTTAATTTAACATATTTTAGCATTGCTTAGGAAATGGTAAACCTACATCCTATATCCACATTTTGTTAATTGGTATAGTACTTTAACGATTAACTTATTTTGCAGTAATTTTGTAGAGATTGTAAGTGGCTCCCTATTCATCAAATCACCTTTATTTTTATTATATTATTGAGCAACAGAGGATAATATATTTTTGAACACTTGGGGGACTTTCTAATCTTCTCACTCAGATATTAAGTACCACTCTTTTTTCGGTCTCTATTCAGCTTAAAAAAATATGTAGTAAGAATCCTCAACATAAGATCTAGCCTCCTGATAGCCTTTAAGTGTATAATACAGTACTGTTAACATAGTACACCATTGTACAGCAGACCTCTAGAACTTATTGACTTGTATAACTGAAACATTATACCTGTTGAATACAAGTTCCTCATTCTTCCTCCCCACCAAGCCCTGGCAACCACCATTCTACTCTCCATTTCTGTTTGACTATTTTAGATTTCTTCATATAAGTGAAATCATGCAGTATTTGTCCTTCTGTGACTGGCTTATTTCACTTAGTATAATGACCTCCAAGTTCATTCATCTTGTTGTACATGGCAGAATTTCCTTCATTTTTAAGGCCGAATATTTTCTGTATATACAACATGTTCTTCATCCGTTTGTTAGTTTGCCACCCTCAGGAGCTGCCCAGGTGTAATCTGAACCTGGCCCCTGTACATGGAAGGCAAGGAAAGACCAAAGACAGAGGTAGACCGTTGCAGACAGGGAGGTAGGCAGGTTTAAGAAGCAAAGGAACTTACATATGTGGCTTGTCTTGGGCAGCTGCAAGACAAGTCGATCTCTGCACTGGTTCCCCACTCTCTGCCTGAATCTTGAAAGTTTATAGAGAGGACTTCTCTGGTTCCCAGGGGTCTGCCCTGGTGGCTCAGAGATTAAAGCAACTGCCCGCAATGCGGGAGACCTGCGTTCGATCCCTGGGTCCGGAAGATCACCTGGAGAAGGAAATGGCAACCCACTGCAGTATTCTTGCCCAGTGAATCCCATGGACGGAGGAGCCTGGTGGGCTACAGTCCACGGGGCCGCAAAGAGTCAGACATGACTGAGCAAATTCACTTTCCCTGGTTAAAGTCACATATACTGTCCAGATAGCCTCAGCAACACAGTACTATCTCAAGGCTGTTTCCTTGAGCAACTTCTAGATCAGGAAACTCAAGCAAGGCACGCACTCTAGGGACAAGGAGGGGATCAGGGACCTCCAGTTGCCGTTGAGTCATTGAGTTTTTGTCACTGAGTTTTGGGGCGGTTTGTTAAAAAGCATTATTATAGCAAAAGCTGACTTAGCCACAGGCCTATACTTTGAGTTATATAGTGGACATATATTTTGCTTAAACCTACTTATTATTATAACTTCTCTCCATAAACTGTTCCTCCTCTTGTATTTCTTATCTTGGTTAAGAAATTTTGTGGTATCTTTGATTTGTTAAAATGATGTGTCATAAAAGACCTTTGGTGATATAACTGCAACTGATTTTTTAAAAATCTTTTTATTCTGCTACCTCTTCACATACATATGCTATTCTTCTGCCACACATGCCTCTTCCTTTTCTCTCAATGGCTCATAGTCATTTAAAAAATATTTATATTAGAAGTTGAAAAACAATTATCATTTTATTTTACAAAATATTTATTATTAATTTTTTAAGTTAACATTGTCAGTGTTTCTCCAAAGTAGCTTTTCTTTATTCTCAATTTCAAATTACTGCATAATAGCATTTAGAATCTTGAAGTTTCTCTGTTTTGGTGTTTTTATCAAACAGCATAAAATTTTAGCACAAGAGGAAGAAAGTCATACCTACCTCAGACCCTTATTTCCCGGGCACCAGCATTGTTTATTTCCACTTAGCCAGATAAATTTTACTTGATTTTTATCTCTCTTTCCATGGAGATTTCAAATTCATTGGCATTGTCTGCTATCATATTAGACACTCAATTGTGACCGACTCTTTGTGATCTCAGGGACCATAACCTACCAGGCTCCTCTGTCTATGGGATTCTCCAGGCAAGAATACTGGAGTGGGTAGCCATTCCCTTCTTCAGGATATCTTCCCAACCCATGGATTGAACCTGGGTTTCCTGCATTGCAGGCAGATTCTTTACATTCACTAAATCCCGGAGTTGTGCCAACCATTTCCTTGTCACAGATCAACAAAGAGGAAATCCATGATTCTTATCTGCTGCTGCTGCTGCTGCTAAGTTGCTTCATTAGTGTCTGACTCTGTGCAACCCCATAGATGGCAGCCCACCAGGCTCCCCCATCCCTGGGATTCTCCAGGCAAGAACACTGGAGTGGATTGCCATTTCCTTCTTCAATGCATGAAAGTGAAAAGTGAAAGGGAAGTTGCTCGGTCTTGTCTCACTCTTCACTACCCCAGGGACTGCAGCCTACCAGGCTCCTCCGTCCATGGGATTTTCCAGGCAAGAGTACTGGAGTGGGTTGCCATTGCCTTCTCCAATTCCTATCTATAGATCCCAATAGTAGAAGCTGAAAGTTAATCAGTTGCTTCTGATTCTTTGTGACCCCATGGACTATACAGTCCAAGGAATTCTCCAGGCCAGAATACTGGAGTGGGTAGCCTTTCCCTTATCCAGGGATCTTCCCAACCCAGGGATCTAACTCAGGTATCCCACATTGCAGGTGGATTCTTTACCAGCTGAGCCACAAGGGAAGCCCAAACTGGAGTGGGTAACCTATCCCTTCTCTAGGGGATCTTCCAGACCCAGGAATTGAACCAGAGTCTCCTGCATTGCAGGTGGATTCTTTACCAACTGAGCTGTGAGGGAAGCCCAATACACTTATTATGGTTTAGTTTTACATACTGTCTGTGCCTTGATGAAATGCTATTTCCTTACTTTACCCCCCTGACTTATTTCTCCTTATTCTTCAAGATCAGTGCAAATGATAACTTTTCTTTCAATGTCACTTCTATTTTCCTGATAGAGCTAGCTGTGCACTCTCCCAGGCCTCTCTTAACATTATTGTAATATCTATCACATTACATAGGCTTTATTTTTTATCTTCATTCATAAAACTCTTGTGGTATCTATCATATTACATAGGTTTTATTTTTTGTCTTTATTCCTTTCTCCCAATTTCTCTCACTTTTTTACGGATATGGATTTCAAGTTAATTGTTTTGAATTCCTAGCCCCTAGCTCAGTAACTGCTGTAACAAACATGTTAAATAAATACTTGTAGCCACCACAATACTTTCTTCACCTCTACACACACTCCCTATCATGTCTGAGCTTTTTTTTTTTTTTTTTTCCTGCTTCATAAATCTTTTAGAGCTTACCCTGGGCAAGAGAGAAAATATTTGATACACCATTGCTACAGTGGCATACTTCACCAGTTTCCAAATCTGTTGCAGATTTCAACCTGTGAAAACGCCCCTGTGTCCCAGACAGGTAGGAGAGGCAGGGATACTGCAGAGAGGCTGCACTGTCTCATGCAAGATCGCAACTCCAAATGGAAAATAAATGCACTGCAACCACCAAAATCTGAAGTAAAAGTCAACATTTGGGAAATAAAGCCTCCTGATTTTAGTTATAAACTGTATACATCTTTGAGGCTTACAGAAAAGCCATCAAGGACCGTCATGGCAGAAGAAAGAAGAAAAATCCCTGATTTTCCAGGAAAAATGGTTCACCTTCCCAGCCTAAGGAATCCTCCCAAGAAGGCCATATCTCCTAAATTTATAACTACGTTTCCACGTCTGGATTCACATAAAGCAAAGTTAATGTTTGTGGAGAGTGGAAAATATCCAAATGGTGTATACCTCAATCCAAAACCACATGACTTTCGACAGGTACAAAAAAAGCATTTGATTCTAAATAACTTAAAACAGATATAGGGAAAATATATTATTTTTATTCATTTCTTAACTATAACAACTATTATGTGAATAAAAAAAGTATGTGTGAATATAATGTGTAAAAAGTTGCAGCAGTATTTCTCATGGAACAATGCAATTCAAATTCAGCAATAAACGAATGGCAAAGGAGAGCAAGACCCTGGTTGATGTTTCTGATGGGGTTTTATCTGCTGGAAGGGATGACCAGTTTAGGGATGGCTTTAGAAAGCCGTTCAAGAAAGGGTTCAAGAAGATCTTGGACTGAAGTATGTTTGGAAAACCGTTTCCAGGAGTTTACTGTCTAGTAATGAATCAATCATGGGACAAATGGATGAGTGAGTGAAACTGACAAAGGGGATATTGTATTACTTCAATGAGTCTTTTTAATGGTTTGGAGTCTTTCTAATATTTTCAATAACATATGAGCAAGAATTTCTAATTTTAAATTGTGGTGGGAAATAAATATTTAAGGAGATGTGATTAGGTCAAAATATAATTCCATTAGAACAGGAATATATCCTATACTTCACATAAATATGACTCTTGCTAGGTGAAGAGAGAAGCAATAGGACTGATAATACCAGAAAATCTAAAAAAGAAAAAAAGGAAAAATCTTATTCCAGTGAGAAAATATAGGAAAACTGTTAAGAGCATTGAGTATCCTAGTTCTCTTACTTTCTAATAATTTTGTACAAGTTGTTAAGCCTCTCTCCTTGTACATTGGAATAAAAATACTTCATGTTTTATATGGTTATTTTAAGTAATGAAGGAGGCAATTACATACAAATTTCTTACAACAAAGTTGGAAATATTGAGATACTCAGTAAAAGTGAACTTTTAGGAGCTATTAGGATAAAAGTTGGGCAATTCAAAAAGCTTTGATCTATAACCTTATTTACTTATCCAGGGCATCTAAATGCTTATGTTTGTAGTAAATGAAACATATTACCTTTGTAAATGAGGGGAGGTCAATTAAATATCAAGTGCAATTGGTTTATTTAATTTAAATTAATTTTAATTATTTAATTTATGATTTATGGGGCTACAAAGAGTCAGACACGAATGAGCGATTGAACTGAACTGAACTGAAAATTAGAATTGTATGACTTGGAGAAATATAAGTTCAAGGAATGAAGAACTTTTTTAAAAGTTCTATTGGAGTATAGTGATTTATAATATGTTTGTTTCAGATGTATAGCAAAATGAGTCAGTTATATATAATATACATATATTCATTCTTCTTTAGATTCTCTTCTCATATAGGTTATTGAGCAGAGTTTCCTGTGGTATCAGTAGGTTCTTATTAGTTTTTTATTTTATACATAGTAGTGTACCTATGTCAATCCCAATCTGGGATTTTTAAATTTTATGTCAATTAATTTGCTTTTTAAGAGTGAATGGGAGGCAGCAAGATATAAATTATACAACCACCAGATGTCAGTATTGTTACAGCTTTAAACAGCTGACAATTTTTTTCTAAACTTGGCTTCACATGGGATTTTATGAAAGACAAAAATTTTGTATTGAGGAGTTTCCTTTGGGACTTTTAATATTTTATTATTTGCTGTGGCAGGACTAGAAACACTAAGAAGAGAACCTCGTCTAACTTTTGCATCACAACCCAAGTCCGTTCTTCTTTGTGCCACACTGATTAGCTTTCAAGCAGAGACGTTTGTATTGTTTTATTTGATTAGATTCTGGGAAGTGTACAAATTCCATTTTAGTTCATATTGGTGCATTTAAGCCATATTAAAAAAACTTTGTTTTATAATATACTAAAAACAATCAATATTCTATTCCAGTCTCAGCAAATCATTTTTAGCTTTATTCAACATTTCTTCCTATTGCCTAAAATAAATTCAGCTCTAGAAATAAAACATGTAATTCTATTTGCATTTGAGATTGTGTTGCTAAATTCTGAATAGATTCTTTTTATTTTATCCTGTTTAAAATATCTTTTCTAAATTATTCACAGAAGGATAAGTGAAGTTCTCACGCCATCATAAAAAGAATTGGTTAAACACTGTCTGGAATCTTGGGTTATTACATCAACTGTTCATATGCAGGTTTTAAATGCTACAACAAAATCCTCAGAATACATTTTACTGGTGAAATATTTAATATTTGGAGAAACTGAATTCTAAGTAGAATGTTAGCAATAAGAAACAATATTTCTTAGTAATAGCACAATCTTCTCTTTACATGTCTAGAATGAATGTAATTTACCAAATTTTGTGACGACTTATGAAAAGGATCCTTTTGGATTAAAATTTAAGTCACAACACTTAAGTACGGGTAAGTTGTTATTATAAAGTTATAAATGTGGCAAACATAAGCTTTCTGCACTATATCGTAACAAGAATATTTAAAAAGGTAAGTAATTAAAAAGGTATTTTTTTACTTATCACCTTTAATGATACAGTAAATTTTTAAAATTCTCAGTTCATTGATGGCAAAAATCCATATGCTTTGTTATCCATAACTTTTAATATATTACTAAAAATTACTAAAACTCGAGTTGTAACTCAGTGTGTTCTGTGTGGAGAACCAATGAGTTAAAATAGATTCCAGAAGCAAGATCCATAGCTTTGAATCCTGGCCTCACTGCCCTAAATTACCTAAGCTGTCTATATCTTGGTTTTCTTACCTATAAATGGGAATGATAATAGTTGAATTTACATTATAAAATTTTTGTGAGCATTGAATCACTGGGTCTCCTGCAAGGCTGGCATATTCTTTATCATTTGAGCCACCAGGGAAGCCCAAACATAAGTAAAGCACCTGGTAAATAATGTATGTAAAGCATATGTGGTCTAGCCCATGGTAATATGCATACCATTAGTGCTACTATGGTGCCATTTGTATGGTGTTTATGCAGACTTAATCTGGATAATCCAGTATTTTTATATGGATAAAGCTAATACATTGGAGAAGGCAATGGCACCCCACTCCAGTACTCTTGCCTGGAAAACCCCTGGACGGAGGAGCCTGGAAGGCTGCAGTCCATGGGGTCACTGAGGGTCAGACACGACTGAGCTACTTCACTTTCACTTTCCACTTTCATGCATTGGAGAGGGAAATGGCAACCCACTCCAGTGTTCTTGCCTGGAGAATCCCACGGACGGGGGAGCCTGGTGGGCTGCCGTCTATGGGGTCGCACAGAGTCGGACACGACTGAAATGACTTAGCAGTAGCAAGGTTAATACATACTGTATTTACTATTATAATTACATATCAAGTATAAACTAATAAGGTGTTAACAATGGTTGTTTCTGGATAGTGGGCTAATGGTTGAGTTTTATTTTCTTCTTTTCAAAATGAGTAGCAAATAATTTTATAATTGTAAAATTAAGATAATTTATTTGCAAATAATGTACACATTTTACCATGGATTAAATTTAAAAGACCTTGTCTAGGTACATAATTGAACCTAATTAGATTAGTACACCTCAAATTTCCTCGTGTCTAAGTCACTATGGAAGGAAACACCAAAAATATTTTATAAGACCAAGTCTTTGATGTTAGGAAACATCTAAGTCAAGTATAAGGTAGAATGCAAAATATGCCCTTCAAGTCAAAATCACTAATGAGAAAAAAATTTTAAAGAGGTTCCCAAGGAAATAAAATAAGGTAGGATTTGAATTGATGTTTGGAGAAGGGCAAAATTAATTCTAGCAGAAATAGTAGAAAGGACAAGCAGTTTTTAATTTAGATTTGCACCTGTATATTGCCCAGCAATTTACTGCTCCTGGGTCCTGATCTCCAAAAATGAGACCATCTTGTGAGAGACTTCATGACCAAAAAGACTCATGTCACTGCTAAGTTTCTCATCTGTCTTCCTATCTCTAGTAAGTGGATGCCCATTGCTGAAAAGTGGTCAACAGAACAATACAGAAAGATTTATCACCTACAAGCCTCGTGAATGCACCTGGGATTCAAAGCTAATTTTACCAAAAGCCCCTTGGCCCGTTAAATCTGCTTCATACACAGTAAGTTTGCCTCTTTTTCCATAGCTGTTGCAGTTTGTATATAGCATTGTTGTTAACAATTGCTTTAATGCAGGAATTTTTCATTTGTTATAGTGAAAGATATGCCTGTCTTGAAAAGTGAAGCATTCAGATCTCTGCTTTTACTTAAAATGCAAACAATGGATTATCTAGTATTTGAGGGTTGTTTTTTTGTTCTTTCTTATATCAAAGATAGTTGACATGGTAGATTGAAGCCTAAATGCTGTGGGAAATCTTTCCCAAATTTACTCCCACTTTTTTTGGAGCAGCCCATTTTGAGTGTATTGCACTCAAATAAGGCCTGACAAGAAGACTCTCCCAAACACTCTGAAAAAGATGCTGAAATACATTTTATGCCTCAAATTCTCCCCTGGACAAATTAGGCTTCTTTGAATAGTCTTGCATGTACAAACAGAACAAGATGTGCGTTTGGCCTATGGAGCAAGTTTTTAAAGCCAAAGATTATTAAATACCAATTTTTTTAAAGATAAACGAAAATTAAAGTTGATATATGCTTGCTTTCACTAACGTCCTTTGTACCATCTTCCTTAAGAGACACAGAAGGCGGCGAGATGCATACAGTGCGTTTATGGATCGTGTGGAAGAAAAGTTTAAGGCATGCAAGAACAGTGGGCAAAAATTTTAAGATTTCTTGTTGAACAGTTAGATTACCTCTTTAGAATTACTACTCGTATGACTGTTTTCACTGCTATGTGCTTTATCCTATAGAAACTCTACTATCACAGGAATTATAAAGGAAGTATATGTGTTGTGCTTAAACCATTTTAAGAATCCAGTCCCTTGATCAAATAATCATGATTTTTCCTAGATTTCAGCATCATTCTGGAAAACTACACATTGATCATGTTACAATTCCAAATTCCGTAAACGCTGTTGGTGCCAGCCAACTCCCCTCAGTCTTTTTATTCCAGAGAATTTGTGCTTAACTTTCAAAGGCCAACATCTGTATCTCCTTACCTAAGGGCTATCTGGCTGTGGAGCTGACCGCAACAGGTCCTCGGGCCCACTGGCTTTTTATCTCCTAGCAGCAGCCCTCAAGCAAGAACTGAGATGGTTATTCTACAGTGTTCCCCAGGGCTTCCCAAGGGGGTTCAACTCCCATTGTTTTAGTAATTACTTACACTTTGTTGAATTCCTTCCTTTTCCTTTATCGCCTGCCCAGGTTCTTACCTTCATCTGAGGAATTACATGATTTCATTAGAATCCTTGAAATATCTCCTCCTGCCGGTTTCCTCTCTTGTAGGCACCTTCGGTCCCTTTGCTCTATAAATGATGACTCTGGCCCCTCTGAACTGGCTCCTTCCTCAGAGGAACCAGAATGGATATTCTGCGGTGCTTCCCCTCAAGAATCATGATGCTTACTTCTTTAAAAAGGCCTTCAGAGTTTTAATCATTTACTTAATTTGGATGGAATGGAGTGTGAGAGTAGCAGGTCTTGCCCGTCCACCTTTGAAAAAGCCGTGTAGGAATAAGTCTGTTAGCAGCTTCTCTGTGAAACATAGGAGTACTTGTTTCCTTGTGTTCTCTGCGTTGGGGCTTTTGCCTCCTTTCAAGAAAACAGGAAGCATCCCATTTCCACACCCCATTAACACTTGTATTCCTTGCCTCAGTGAACTCTTCCTCCTATCACCTGAGAGCCTGGGCACACCAGCTCTCTAACTCCTCAGGGGGCCTCAGCCTTTTCAAGGCAGTCATCCTCCCAACAGCCTTCCTCTGGTCTCCCCTCCCCACCTCCCAACCGCAGTCTTATTTGAATACCCCTGTCCATCAGTGGCAACCCACCCCAGTGTTCTTGCCTGGAGAATTCCAGGGACAGGGGAGCCTGGTGGGCTGCCGTCTATGGGGTCACACAGAGTCGGACACGACTGAAGTGACTTAGCAGCAGCAGTCCATCCAGGCACCAACATTACCCAGAGCATACCTCTATCTAGCATAGCTTTTTTAAAAAATGAAAGTAATCCCTGGTGGCTCATTGGGAAAGAATTTGCCTGCTGATGCAGGAAATGCGGGTTCCATCCCTGGGGCAGGAAGATCCCCTGGAGAAGGAAATGGCAACCCACTTCAGTATTCTTGCCTGGGAAATCCCGTGGACAGAGGAGCCTGGCGGGCGACAGTCCATGGGGTTGCAGAGTCGGATGTGACATAGCAACTGAACAACAAAAACATAGTTGATGTATAATATTGTTTGCTTCAGGTGTACAACATAACAATTCACAACTTTAAAAGTTATAGTTCATTTACAGTGATTATAAAATATAGGCTATATTCCCTGTGATATACAATATATCCTTGTAGCTTATTTATTTTATACATAGTAATTTGTACCTTTTACTCCCTAACTCCACTATTGCTCCTCTCCAGTTCTCTCTCCCCTTTGGTAAACACTAGTTCTCTATAAGTCCGTTTCTTTTTTGCTATATTTGCTAGTTTGTTTTATTTTTTAGATTCCACATATAAGTGATATCATACACTATTCGTCTTTCTCTGTCTGACTAATTTCACTTAGCATAATATGCTCCAAGTCCCTCCATGGTGTTGCAAATGGCAGTTTTCAACTTTTTCTTTTTTATGGCTGAGTAGTATTTCATTGCATATGTATAGTGGTGGTTTAGTAGCTAAGTTGTGTCCAACTCTTGCAACCCCATGGACTGTAGCTCACCAGGCTCCTTTATCCATAGGATTTTCCAGGCGAGAATACTGGAGTGGGTTGCCATTTCCTTCTCCAGGGAATCTTCTTGACCCAGGGATCAAACTCAGGTCTCCTGCACTGCAGGCAGATTTTTTCCAACTGAGCTACCAGGGAAGCCTACATATATAATATGTATATATTATATATATATATATATATACATACACATCTTCTTTATTTATTCATTTGTTGATGCATGCTAAGGTTGCTTCCATATTTTGGCAGTTATAATTAATGCCACTATAAACATTGGGGTGAATGTATATTTTAAATTAATGTTTGGGTTTTTTGAGGATATATACCCAAGAGTGGAACTGCTGGATCATTTGGAAATTCTAATTTTAGTGTTTTTAGAAACCTTCATAATGTTTTCCACAGTGGCTGCACCATTTTACCATTCTCACGAACTGAGTACAAGGGTTCCTTCCCTTTCTATTCTTGCCAACATTTGTTATTCATGTTCTTTTTAATGATAGCCATTCTGACAGGTACATACATGCTTGTAAGTGATGCACTGCTTCTATTTCTAACAAAGTAGTAAAAAACTACTGATTTTGTCTGATTTTGCTTTGTAGGTGTGTGTGCCTGGAATGTAGTACTCTGAAACTTTGCTCATTGAATAAATGTAGGAAACTGGGATGAGTGTCATTGTAACATATGGATATAGATTACCAGGAATTAGAAATAAAGTGGTCTGTTTGCTACACTCCTCAGCACTCTGCCAGCTTCCTGCGGCTGATGGAGGAGATGCTTAACTGTGTGAGATAGGACATATGTATGAGTCCTTCATTTTTGCATCCTTTAGTAGTTTTTTTTACAAATCAAACTCAGCAATGTGCAATCACTTTCATAGACATAACTTCACTCTATTCTTTCCAGCGCATGCAGTGTTTAGTTGGGTATTACTATTATTGTAATTTTATAAACCTGGAAACTGAAGTCCCATTAGAAATTTAATGTTCATAACACTTATAAATGATGTCACTGCAAAACACCCACAGTGAGTGGCAGATCACAGTAGCATGTGCACCCTTTCTGATAAATAACCCCAAATAAATTTGCTTGGCTGACACAGTATAGTTCTTATTCCGTATCACAGCTGTAGCCCTATTCAAGGAGTCATTTGTGTTATCATGGAGGTATGAACTTGTTCTAGATGGATAGCTCTATAATGAGTTAAGAGGACTGAAAAGATGACATCTACCATTTGCAGTCAAGTTTCTGGTTCTGGGAGTGATACATCAGGTATACCTCACCCTTTATAGAAGCTAATTCAGGAAAATCTGTCTCACATTTCTCCTTTGTTCAATTAGACAGCATAGCACTTCCTGAAGTCCTTCCTGGATATTCATTTTCTGTGCATTTCCTTATGAGAACATTAATGGGTTTTGTCATCAACCAGATTAGAGGGAAATTAACACATTCTCAGCAGAGAAGGCAATGGCAACCCACTCCAGTACTCTTGCCTGGAAAGTCCCATGGATGGAGGAGCCTGGTAGGCTGCAGTCCCTGGGGTCGCTAAGAGTTGGACACAAATGAGCGACTTCCCTTTTACTTTTCACTTTCATGCATTGGAGAAGGAAATGGCAACCCACTCCAGTGTTCTTGCCTGGAGAATCCCCGGGACGGTGGAGCCTGGTGGGCTGCCGTCTATGGGGTCGCACAGTCAGACATGACTGAAGCGACTTAGCAGCAGCAGCAGCAGCAACACATTCTCAGAGGCCAAAAAAAATAGTGGTTTAAAGTTTTAGAACAACAAAATTTTCAAATTAAAAAATTATCTGACTTGAAAGGTCCTTGTTACAACAGAGATAAGAATGCTTATCAGGGCTTTATTTTGTTTGTGAAAGATCTTTCAATTATAAGTGGAAATGTTGAGAAAACTTACACTTTCTGGTAATGCCCAAAGTTAAAGACAAGTTCTAGTCTCGGATTAAGACAAGTGAGATAAACAAGAATAATCCTTGTTAGTTTTCATCATCAAGCTTTCCTGAGGCAGGCATTGCAAATTTTATATTTGAATCCTTCATAGTAACAAGAATAATTCCTAACATATAGAGTATATTCTTTTAAAGGGTGAATGTCACAGTATTTGGGGGGATATAGCTGGCTAAAGGTAGACTTCCCTGGTGACTCAGACAGCAAAGAATCTCCCAGCAATTCAGAAGACCCAGGTTCAATCCCTGGGTTGGGAAGATCCCCCGGAGAAAGGCATGGCAACCCACTCCAGTATTCTTGCCTGGAGAATCCCATGGACAGAAGAGCCTAGTGGGCTACAGTCCATGGGGTTATAGAGTCGGGTACAACTGAGCAACTAACATGTCAGCTGGTTAAGGGTAGAAATTTTTGACCTAAAAAAATTGAAGACAATGTAGCAACCAGGGTGGAAGTAATCCACACACAAAAAAGACACTTTTCCATGGGGGATATTATTCCAAGACCAAAAAATAAGAAAGTTTAATTTGTGACATAGCAATGTTTTTCTACGGCTTAAATTGTTCCCAGAAGTAGATTTTATTTCAGGAATCACAAGACGCCAGATGGTCTGTGATAGTATTTATTTCTCAAAGAAAAATTCAAGAGTTTTATGTATGAACTTCATGTTCATATTTACAAGGTGATACAGATTAAAACAGTCAAAGTTTACTTTATGTTTACTGCACATTAAGTCAAAACCTGAATCTTATTTTTCACTTTTTTTCAATATATGTTTTTTAAAGTTTACTTGAGAAACTCAGATAAATTAAAAGACAGATGATCTTCAGCTAAGAGAGACAAAAATATGTCCTTCTTGAAGATCATCAGCTTTGGAGAATTATAGTTCCAGAGGGGGAAATAGTCTTTCTTTTAATGTTTGAAATCAGTTTAAAAAAATCTGTTTAAAATTCTTGCAGGAAAGAAAAAGAAATCACTTATAACTTCTCCTTTTTTTTTCTGATCTAGCTTTGATAATTATCATCTTAAAAAACAAAATGAGGCTAGAATCTCATGTCTCTGACATTGTTATCAAATGAATTATCCTATCTTCTTTCTAATTTCCAATTCCAAAACTAATTGAAAGTTGAAAAGTTTAGTCGCTCAGTCATGTCCGACTCTTTGCGACCCCATGGACGGTAGCCTACCAGGCTCCTCCATCCATGGGATTTTCCAGGCAAGAGTACTGGAGTGGGTTGTCATTTCCTTCTCCAGGGGATCTTCCCAACCCAGGGATCGAACTCGGTTCTCCCACAGTGTAGGCAGACACTTTACCGTCTGAGCCACCAAGTGGCTAAAACTAATTGGAATACAGTCGAATAAGGATTTAATAGCTCTGTTTATATAAGCAACATTAAGTGGAAAGATGAGGCAATGAGTTATTGCATTCCACAAAGGATGTTCTTCATAATTCAAGTTTCTTGAAATGTTAATAGGTGATCCATGAAAAGAAAATGTATTCCTTAGAAAACTAAATATAGCAAATACTGGATTAAATGTATTAAGTGAATTTACTTAGGGAACGTGAATAATAAGGCTGGAGTATTCCAGAGCTTCGTTCTTGGCCCTCATCTCTTTCCTGTTTATATGTTCTCCTTTAGTGATTTCACTCATTCTTACTGCTTTGAATGTCATCTACATACCTATCCTAATGTGTATTCCTAGCCCTGGCATCTCTCCTGAACTCTTAGACTCTTACGTATGATAACATACTTGACATCTCCCCCATGATATCTAACAGCCTTTCAGACTTTCCACATCTAAAACTTAGTCCTAATATTCTGCCCCAATCCTCTCAGTCTTGCCCATTTCATTAAAAAAAGCAACTCTGGCCTTCCATTTGCTCAAGCGAAACAATTTTTAAATGGATCTATGCTTGTCTCTATTCTTTTTTCTGCATCCTTTATCAGCAAATCTTGTCCCTTTTACTTCCCATTATACCATGAAGGCACCTACTCTACCACTTCAGGTAAATAGATGGGTGCAAAATCCCCAGCATCTCTTGCTTGAATTATGCAGTAGCCTCCTATCTGGAAGTCCTCTCTAGAAGCCCACTTTCAACACAAAAGCAGAGTTGTCTTTTATAAAATGCAGTTTCTATCATGTCATTTCTCTGTTCGAAACCCTCCAGCATCTTTACATCTTGAGCCAAAGTTCTCTCAATATCCTACATGGTCCGCAGCTCTCTGTCCCTGATGACTTCTCTGCTCTCACCTGCTGTGCTGAGCTGTGCCTAGTCGTTTCAGTGTGTCTGACTCTTTTCGACCCCTTGGACTGTAGCCCCGCCCACCCCCAGGCTCCTTTGTCCATGGGGATTCTACAGGCAAGAATACTGGAGTGAGTTGCCATGCCTTCCTCCAGGGGATCTTCCCAACCCAGTCATTGAACCTAGGTCTTCTGCATTGCAGGTGGATTCTTTACCACTGAGCCACCAGGGAAGCCCAAGAATACTGGAGTTGGTAGCCTATCGCTTCTCCAGGGGATCTTCCCGACTCAGGAACCAGGGACTCCTGAAATGCAGGCAGATTCTTTGCCAGCTAAGCTAAAAGGGAGGCCCCTCATCTGCTGCTCCGTTTATTCATACTTCTTCAGCCACTGGGCTCCTCCTACTAACAGAGAAGCTTCATAAATGCAGAGAATCTGTCAGTGTGTTCCGTGTTATGCTTCAATGCCAATTAAAGAAGCTACTACATAGAAGGTGCTTATTAAATATTTGCTGAATGAATGACTTAAGTAAAATAATCTGAGAGATGCATAAGGCACAGATGACCTAGTTATTGATTCCCACTCTTTGGAGTCAGTGAAGCTAAAGTTATCCACTAGCCGTTGAAGTTATTTACCACTTCTCTTCTAGCTTACAGTAGGTGAAGTGTAACTTTGATTTCTAAATGAATACTTTTGTGTAAAAGTATACACACTATCAGGAATGTTAATAAAAATTTAAGATTCTTGTATATTGCAGTTGAAATAGAAATATCAACTGACAAGGCAAGAAATGAAGCCCTTAGGGAAAATGCTTGTGTTTAAATGATTGGCAGGAGAAGGCAATGGCACCCCACTCCAGTACTCTTGCCTGGAAAATCCCATGGATGGAGGAACCTGGTGGGCTGCAGTCCATGGGGTTGCTGAGGGTCGGACACGACTGAGTGACTTCCACTTTTCACTTTCATGCATTGGAGAAGGAAATGGCAACCCACTCCAGTGTTCTTGCCTGGAGAATCCCAGGGACAGGGGAGCCTGGTGGGCTGCCGTCTGTGGGGTCGCACAGAGTCGGACATGACTGAAGTGACTTAGCAGTAGCAGTAAATGATTGGCAAGTCTTTTCTCTATCAGTGCCAGACAAGTATTGGCTTAATATCAAGACTTGTTGAAAATACTAACGATTAACTGCTCAAGGGTGCATAACAAAAGTAGTCTAATTAACATAAACCTCTACGATATCTGTGTTCATATCCTTGCAAAAAACAGTGGATAAAGGCTATGCTATAAATGGGTTAAATTTCTCTGAGAATTTTTGTGAATTGTGGAGTGACTTTCAGACGAATATTAAATTACATATGTCATAGCTGAATTTTAAGAAAAACATCATGCAATCAAAAAAATAAAAGTGAAACTAGTTCAAAGATTTTACAACATTGTAAGAATTTTTCCCATCGCAATATAATTTTCAGAAAGTTTTTGAAAAGGCTTTCTTTCATGTATATTTTTAGTTGGAAATGAACTCTTCTGAAGCATACCTATGAAATCCTCCAGAGTCAACACCTGGCAAAGTTTTACTTCGATTAATGAGGCAACCAAGGAGATGGTAGAGCTGGGTAAAAGGTCATTTTATGATTCTGGATATTGATACACATGATTTTAAAAATGATGTAATAAGATTCCTGGGTCATTTACACAACCACTTGCTGTCCTCACGACAATAAAGTTATAACCTGTGAGGTTATCTTTTCTACCAGAGGGAAATCATTTATATCCCACCTGGAGCTATACCAGTTAATATGAAACTTCACAGGTTACAGGCTTTAATTAATTGTAAATGGGGAGTCATACAAGGTTATAGTCTCTAGATCAGCACTATCCAATAATAATAAAATGTCAACCACATATATAATTCAAAATCTTCCAGTAGGCATATTTAAAAAAAGAAAGGATTTTAGTAAGTTTTGTTTAGTTTAGTATATCAAAAATACTATCAATTTAACACATAATATAACAAATTATTTAAAGAGTTTACATTCTTTTTTCACACTAAGTCTTGAATATCTAGTATCCACTTTATAGTTACAGCCATCTCATTCTGACCAGCTACATTTCAAGTGCTCAGTAACCGCACATGGAGAATGGCTGGCATATTGGACAGTGTAGGATTGGATGGTCTTGTTAAACAGTGCCCTAGGATAAGATTGAAAGGTCATGCTGTACTTCTTTGGCTTTATTTGGGTCATTTTAGTTAACATTTCCAGCTGGGGATTTAAGTCTTTTATTAGATGTCAGGACATTCAGGGATAAAAAAGAATATCTTTCTATAGCATTACTTCATTTAGGACAATAAATTAGTTTTTTAAAAAGTTATTTTAAAGAAACTTCTTGTCAATCATAAACATTATGTCGCTTAAACTTTAGGCTAAAAAATCTTTCTTAAAATTATAATTGAACTATTCTAACAAAATCTGTCATAGCACAGATAGTGACTAAAAGGTATTGAGGATACTGTGAGCCAGTTACTGTAAATCTCTCTATATTTATTGTCTAATTCAATTCTCACAAAAATTCTTTACAATATTATTAGCATTTTAGAGATGAGGAGGCTAAGAGAGTTTACATTTACTTGCCAAAAGCTACATAGCTTTTAGGAGGGACCACAAATAAGACCCAGGCTCCTTAACAGCAAAGCCTGAGCCATTAACCAACATGCAATATACAGAGATGACTTCAGAATTAACTCTTGCAACCCATATTGACTGAACAACTATACATTTGTTATGGAAATTAAAATTAAGGACTATCTTAGTCCTACTTTATAGGTTTGGCTTGGAAGCTTCTCTTTATTGATAGATAATAGAAGAGATTAATTCTGATTCTCACTATCATAAAAGTTAGTTTTGAAGATATTTTAGATTAAAATGGAAATGGAAACTGAAATGGCCAAAGGGAAAAGCGCTTTTTTTTATTTTTTAAATAATTTTTATTAGAGTATAGCTGATTTACAATGTTGTATTACTTTCATGTGTACAGCAATGTGAAACAGTTATAAATACACATATATTCATTCTATTTTAGATGCTTTTCCCATATATATCATTACAGAGTATTGAGTAGAGTTCCCTGTGTAGTTTTCAATTTTATAGTAGTGTGTATATCTCAAACTTCCTATTTACCCTCTCCCCCCAAAGAGCCTCTTTTCAAAATTATTTTTTAAAAGATGTCTTCTTGAAAAAGGGCGGCCAACGTGGTCTCAAAACAATAGCTTGGCATTTTTCCCTTTTTTCTACTTTTTGGTTCAGTTTGTAGAAATAAGGGATTAGGCTTCCTCGATGGCTCAGCAGGTAAAGAATCCACCTGCAGTGCAGGAGACACAGGAGATCCTGGTTCCACCCCTGGGTCTTGAAGATCCCCTGGAGAAGGAAATGGCAACCCACTCCAGTATTCTTGCCTGGGAAATCCCATGGACAGAGAAGCCTGGCAGGCTACAGTCCAAAGGGTTGTAAAGAGTTGGACATGACTGAGCAACTAAGCACCTGTTTGCTGAATATGTGGTTCAGTTCAGTTTAGTCGCTCAGTCGTGTCCGACTCTTAGCGACCCCATGAATTGCAGCACGCCCGCCCTCCCTGTCCATCACCAACTCCCGGAGTTCACTCAGACTCACGTCCATCGAGTCCGTGATGCCATCCAGCCATCTCATCCTCGGTCGTCCCCTTCTCCTCCTGCCCCCAACTTCTCCCACCATCAGAGTCTTTTCCAATGAGTCAACTCTTCGCGTGAGGTGGCCAAAGTATTGGAGTTTCAGCTTTAGCATCATTCCTTCCAAAGAAATCCCAGGGCTGATCTCCTTCAGAATGGACTGGTTGGATCTCCTTGCAGTCCAAGGGACTCTTAAGACTCTTCTCCAACAGTACAGTTCAAAAGCATCAATTCTTTGGCACTCAGCCTTCTTCACAGTCCAACTCTCACATCCATACATGACCACAGGAAAAACCATACCTTGACTAGATGGACCTTTGTTGGCAAAGTAATGTCTCTGCTTTTGAATATGCTATCTAGGTTGGTCATAACTTTCCTTCCAAGGAGTAAGCGTCTTTTAATTTCATGGCTGCAGTCACCATCTGCAGTGATTTTGGAGCCCAAAAAAATAAAGTCTGAGACTGTTTCCACTGTTTCCCCATCTAGTTCCCATGAAGTGATGGGACCAGATGCCATGATCTTCATTTTCTGAATGTTGAGCTTTAGACCAACTTTTTCACTCTCCACTTTCACTTTCATCAAGAGGCCTTTTAGTTCACTTTCTGCCATAAGGGTGATGTCATCTACGTATCTGAGGTTATTGATATTTCTCCTGGCAATCTTGATTCCAGCTTGTGTTTCTTCCATTCCAGCGTTCCTCATGATGTACTTTGCATAGAAGTTAAATAAGCAGGGTGACAATATATACCCTTGATGTATTCCTTTTCCTATTTGAAACCAGTCTGTTGTCCCATGTCCAGTTCTAAATGCTGCTTCCTGACCTGCATATAGGTTCCTCAAGAGGCAGGTCAGGTGGTCTGGTACCCCCATCTCTTTCAGAATTTTCCACAGTTTATTGTGATCCACACAGTCAAAGGCGTTGGCGTAGTCAGTAAAGCGGAAAGATGTTTTTCTGGAACTTTCTTGCTTTTTCTATGATCCAGCGGATGTTGGCAATTTGATCTCTGGTTCCTCTGCCTTTTCTAAAACCAGCTTGAACATCAGGAAGTTTACAGTTCACATATTGCTGAAGCCTGGCTTGGAGAATTTTGAGCATTACTTTACTAGCATGTGAGATGAGTGCAATTGTGCGGTAGTTTGAGCATTCTTTGGCATTGCCTTTCTTTGGAATTGGAATGAAAACTGACCTTTTCCAGTCCTGTGGCCACTGCTGAGTTTCCCAAATTTGCTGGTATATTGAGTGCAGCACTTTCACAGCATCATCTTCCAGGATTTGAAACAGCTCAACTGGAATTCCATCACCTCCACTAGCTTTGTTTGTAGTGATACTTTCTAAGGCCCACTTGACTTCACTTTCCAAGATGTCTGGCTCTAGATTAGTGATCACACCATCATGATTATCTGGGTTGTGAAGATCTTTATTGGACAGTTCTTCTGTGTATTCTTGCCACCTCTTCTTAATATCTTCTGCTTCTGTTAGGTCCAGACCATTTCTGTCCTTTATTGAGCCCATTTTTGCATGAAATGTTCCCTTGGTATCTCTAATTTTCTTGAAGAACTCTCTAGTCTTTCCCATTCTGTTCTTTTCCTCTATTTCTTTGCATTGATCGCTGAAGAAGGCTTTCTTTTCTCTTCTTGCTATTCTCTGGAACTTTGCATTCAGATGCTTATATCTTTCCTTTTCTCCTTTGCTTTTCGCCTCTCTTCTTTTCACAGCTATTTGTAAGGCCTCTTCAGACAGCCATTTTGCTTTTTTGCATTTCTTTTCCATGGGGATGGTCTTGATCCCTGTCTCCTATACAATGTTACGAACCTCATTCCATAGTTCATCAGGCACTCTGTCAGATCTAGGCCCTTAAATCTATTTCTCACTTCCACTGTATAATCATAAGGGATTTGATTTAGGTCATACCTGTTAACTTTTAGGTCATACCTATTAACTTTTCCTTGTCTAGAGTTTTCTAAGAGAGAAAATTTAGAATTAGTAATATATTTAGTGGTTATTCATCTGAGTATTCAAGTTATTTTTTCATCTTTTACTAATTTTGTCAATACACTTGTATATTATTCATTTAATGTGGTTTTCAATATAGTATTAAATTATTATTCATAACTAAACTTGATAAGTTTCAATGTCTTCAGTTATTTCATCTCATTTTGTGTGGTGTTTGCATTCATGCTTTTTTACTGATGATAAATTTTTTTCAAATGTATGTCTGACCTGCTGTTGCTACAGCTAAATCGCATCAGTTGTGTCTGATTCTGTGCGACCCCATAGACGGCAGCCCACCAGGCTCCCCCGTCCATGAGATTCACCAAGCAAGAACATTGTTGTGGGTTGCTATTTCCTTCTCCAATGCATGAAAGTGAAAAGTGAAAGTGAAATCACTCAGTTGTGTCCGACTTTTAGGGACGTCATGGACTCATGCCAACCAGGCTCCTCCGTCCATGGGATTTTCCAGGCAAGAGTACTGGAGTGGGTTGCCATTGCCTTCTCCCATGTCTGACCTACTGATCCTTAAAAAAATAGCTTTCAGTTTTATAAATCATGTTTCTGTCTTCCATTTCATTTCATGACTATTTTATTACTTATTTTATTATTTTCTGTAATCTGTTTATTGTTAATCATTTCTATCTTTATTTAAAGGCTTCAGTTCAGATCAGTCGCTCAGTCGTGTCTGACTCTTTGTGATCCCTTGAATTGCAGCATGCCAGGCCTCCCTGTCCATCACCAACTCCCGGAGTTCACTCAAACTCATGTCCATCGAGTCAGTGATGCCATCCAGCCATCTCATCCTCTGTCGTCTCCTTTTCCTCCTGCCCCCAGTCCCTCCCAGCATCAGGGTCTTTTCCAGTGAGTCAACTCTTCGCATCAGGTGGCCAAAGTATTGGAGTTTTAGCCTCAGCATCAGTCCAATGAACATCATCCTTCCAATGAACACCCAGGACTGATCTCCTTTACGATGGACTGGTTGGATCTCCTTGCAATCCAAGGGACTCTCAAGAGTCTTCTCCAACACCACAGTTCAAAAGCATCAATTCTTCGGTGCTCAGCTTTCCTCACAGTCCAACTCTCACATCCATACATGACCACTGGGAAAACCATAGCCTTGACTAGATGGACCTTTGTTGGCAAAGTAATGTCTCTGCTTTTCAATATGCTATCTAGGTTGGTCATAACTTTCCTTCCAAGGAGTAAGCGTCTTTTAATTTCATGGCTGCAGTCACCATCTGCAGTGATTTTGGAGCCCCCAAAAATAAAGTCTGACACTGTTTCCACTGTTTCCCCATCTAGTTCCCATGAATTGATAGGACCAGATGCCACGATCTTTGTTTTCTGAATGCTGAGCTTTAAGCCAACTTTTTCGCTCTCCTCTTTCACTTTCATCAAGAGGCTTTTTAGTTCCTCTTCACTTTCTGCCATAAGGATGGTGTCATCTGCATATCTGAGGTTATTGATATTTCT
>SJYQ01000082.1:196663-223238 GCA_006410935.1 Redunca redunca | reverse complement strand
CAAAATTTTCTAAATTTTTCAATATTTCCTTCAGTTTATGCATTACTTTAGCAAGTAGAAAAGAAACAATAAATGCTAATAAGTAATGTTAATAAAAATTAAAACCAAGCTAAAATCATCCTTCTCAAAAACAAATTTGTACTACAGATTGTCCTTTTAAAATTTTTGTCAAGTATTTTCATATTTTAAGAATCACATTTTATGTTTCCTACCTGAGTTTTGCCTAGAGCAGTAAATATTTTCATACCTGGTAGATATTTATAGGTGGAATATTAAACTTTATTATTTTCAGAAAAGCTGAGCCAAACCAAAAGTTGTCTCTTCCCGGAAGAGTTTAAAAAAAAAAATTATGTTAAAAGAAAAAGAGTTCAAAAATAAGTCTTCCTATCTGAAATAATGCTATAAAGGTCTGTGATTTCTGAGAAGGAAATAAATACATAGAGGGGGAAGTGAACCGTGAAAATACTGCCAGCCAGACTGCTTAACCCAGACCCATGTAGCAGGAAGTGTTCTGGGAAGAGAGGATCTGGCCAAATGAAACAGTTTCATATCAGCCATCCAGCCTTAACATTCAAATCAAATTACCCTTAGAGCTGAAGTAAATGACTTCTTTTCTTCATATTGGGCTTTAATCCTCTGACTAACAAAATGGGACTAGGGATTAAATAATCTTTAAAGTCCTATTCATCTCTCTGTTTCTATCTGTGATTTCACATTTATTTAATTATGAGGAAATTCACTACCCAACATATGCAAACCTACTTACCACCAAAATAATACGAAATTATATGTGTAGATAAAATAACTAAAGAGCAAAATCAAAGCTGTAAGATTATTAGAATACAATATGACCAAATATTTTAAGCCCAATGTGGAAAGGCCCACTTAAAGAGGAGAAATGTCTACACACAATCACCAACAGTCTTGGAAAAAATATTTGTAACACATACACAAGACAAGGAGTTAAAAAAAAAAGACAAGGAGTTAATATTCCTAATATACACAATGATTAAAGAAATAGATCAAAGAATTAAAGATTAAAAAAAGATTAAAGAAACCATACAATATGTAAATATATAAGTAATATGGACATAAAAGTCATAGAATGCCTATAGACAGCCAATAAATATAAGGAAATATGCTCAACTTTCCTCTTAGCCAAGAAATGCAAATGAAGACCAAATACAATACAATATCATACCCAGCAGATTTATAATAATTAAATTAAGAGCACTAAATACTGGCTAGGGTCTGTGGAAATGGATAGTGAACAGTTTTTAGAACCATTAATATAAAGTGGGCATAATATACTTGATGAACACTTTAGAATGTCAATCATTTAAAAAATAAAAATATAATTTGAGGGACTTCCCTGGTGGTCCAGTTGTTAAGACTCTGAGCTTCTAATGCAGAGGATGCAGGTTTGAAGTCTGGTCTGGGAATTAAGAGACTACATGCTGCTGTAGCATACACACACACACACACACACACACACACACATATACACATACATGCTGTGATTCATGGAGTCACAAAGAGTCGGACACGACCAAGTGACTGAACTGAATTGAACACATACATAATTTGAACGATCACTTTCACTTCTAGGAATTTATTCTTCAGAAAGAGTGCTATTTATAGACAAAGTTATGTATAGAACACTGCAGCTTTAAGTATTATTTATAAACCAAAAAAACTGGAAGTAAAAACTGAAGACACACCAACATAAAATAATGCATCAATATAATGTGTTACAAGATAGCAATTTTTTTAATGAAATACACATGTACTCACCTGAGAAAGTAATACATGATAGGTAAAAATTGCAAGATAAAACCAAAAGGCATACTCTTTTGGCATGTATTGCATATTTACATGTATGTGTATGCATGTGTGCACGAGTAGTTATATATTTAAATCTATTTGTGCTTTAGTCTGGGTGTTTATAATGATGGTGATGATGAGGATGACTGGTGGCAGCTGATATTTACTAGGTCCTTACCTTTTGCTGGCGCTATCCTAAGCACTTTACATGGATTCATTTAACTAATCCCCAGAACTATCCAATGAGTTAGAGTAGTAGTCTCTCTTTTTAGAGACCACAATTTGCCCAAATCACACAGTTAAGTGACAGAGCTGGAATTGATTTCAACAGTTGTTCTCCAGAACCCACATCTCTTAAACCTTTCACTGCACTCCTCTAAACAGGTTCGGCCTGAAACAAGGCAGTAGACCACCGACATGGCCTGACACATGGTCTTGCAGGCTCCCAAGGACCCTAGCCTCTCTTCTCTGCGTCATCCATGAGCAGTTTGAGAGCTCTGGGGCATTTTTTAAAGGCTCTGGCTCCTTTTCTTCTCCAGCAATATATAGCTGAAATCTGTCTTTGATACCTCTACTGAATAAGATGGAAGGTTAGTGATTTTAAAATATTGAGATTTATTCCTACGTGCCGGGCCGTGCTGCTTATGGCGGCGCTGGAGAGGGGGCGCTGAGCTATTGGGTATGAAGTAAAAGAACAGACTTTACCACCTGAAACTGCTGCTTCAAGTTCAGATCAGGCAAGGAACAAACCTTGAACCAACCAACAAGATCAAAGAAGAGTACACTTAAGTTGAAGACACAACACTTGATCTGAAACAAGAAGTTTGTGCCTACTCAACAGCTTTGAAAGAGCACTTCCGAACGCTGCTAGTCGTCTTTGTTTTCTTCAGTGCTGTGCTGTGAGATTGCCCGGTGCAGCAGCAGTTGTATTCTTTATTAGCTAAGATCGTTTTCTCTCGCTCTTTTTTTTTTTTTTTAATACTAGCAACTTTCATTCTTTGGAACGTCTGCTGAAAACGAATCAGCAAATACTACTGAAAGTGCAATATTTGATTATCACTGCGAGATGAGCTTTGATCCAAACCTTCTCCACAACAATGGACATAATGGGTACCCCAATGGTACTTCAGCAGCACTGCGTGAAACTGGGGTTATTGAAAAACTGCTAACCTCTTATGGATTTATTCAGTGTTCAGAATGTCAAGATAGACTTTTCTTCCACTGTTCACAGTATAATGGCAACCTGCAGGACTTAAAAGTAGGAGATGATGTTGAATTTGAAGTATCATCTGACCGGCAGACTGGGAAGCCCATTGCTGTTAAACTGGTGAAGATAAAACAAGAAATCCTCCCTGAAGAACGAATTAATGGACAAGAAGTGTTTTATCTGACTTACACCCTTGAAGATGTTGAAGGGAATGTTCAGCTGGAAACTGGTGATAAAATAAACTTTATAATTGATAACAATAAACATACTGGTGCTGTAAGTGCTCGTAATATTATGCTGTTGAAAAAGAAACAAGCTCGCTATCAGGGAGTAGTTTGTGCCATGAAAGAGGCATTTGGCTTTATTGAAAGAGGCGATATTGTAAAGGAGATATTCTTTCATTATAGTGAATTTAAGGGTGACTTAGAATCCTTACAGCCTGGAGATGACGTGGAATTCACAATCAAGGACCGAAATGGTAAGGAAGTTGCAACAGATGTCAGACTATTGCCTCAAGGAACAGTCATTTTTGAAGATAGCAGCATTGAACATTTTGAAGGAACTGTAACCAAAGTTATCCTCAAAGTACCCAGTAAAAACCAGAATGACCCATTGCCAGGATGCATCAAAGTTGATTTTGTGATTCCTAAAGAACGTCCCTTTGGAGACAAAGATACAAAATCCAAGGTGACCCTGTTGGAAGGTGACCACGTTAGGTTTCATATTTCAACAGACCGTCGTGACAAATTAGAATGAGCAACCAACGTAGAAGTTCTATCGAATACATTTCAGTTCACTAATGAAGCCAGAGAGATGGGTGTGATTGCTGCCATGAGAGATGGTTTTGGTTTCATCAAGTGTGTAGATCGTGATGCTCATATGTTCTTCCACTTCAGTGAAATTCTGGATGGGAACCAGCTTCATATTGCAGATGAAGTAGAGTTTACCGTGGTTCCTGATATGCTCTCTGCCCAAAGAAATCATGCTATTAGGATTAAAAAACTTCCCAAGGGCACGGTTTCATTCCACTCCCATTCAGATCATCGTTTTCTGGGCACTGTAGAAAAAGAGTCCACTTTTTCAAATCCTAAAACCACTAGCCCAAATAAAGGCAAAGAAAAGGAGGCTGAGGATGGCATTATTGCTTATGATGATTGTGGGGTGAAATTGACTATTGCTTTTCAAGCCAACGGTGTGGAAGGATGTACTTCTCCTCAAATAGGAGACAAGGTTGAATTTAGTATTAGTGACAAACAGAGGCCTGGACAGCAGATTCCAACTTGTGTGCGACTCTTAGGTCGTAATTCAAACTCCAAGAAGCTCTTGGGTTATGTGGCAACTTTGAAGGATAATTTTGGATTTATTGAAACAGCCAATCATGATAAGGAAATCTTTTTCCATTACAGTGAGTTCTCTGGTGATGTTGATAGCCTGGAACTGGGGAACATGGTCAAGTACAGCTTGTCCAAAGGAAAAGGCAACAAAGTCAGTGCAGAAAAAGTGAACAAAGCACACTCAGTGAATGGCTTTACTGAGGAAGCTGATCCCACCATCTAGTCTGGTAAAGTCATTCGCCCCTTGAGGAGTGTTGATCCAACACAGAATGAATACCAAGGAATGATTGAGATCGTGGACGAAGGGGATATGAAAGGTGAGGTCTATCCATTTGGCATAGTTGGGATGGCCAACAAAGGGGATTGCCTACAGAAAGGGGAGAGTGTCAAGTTCCAGTTGTGTGTCCTGGGCCAAAATGCACAGACTATGGCCTACAACATCACACCCCTGCGTAGGGCTACAGTGGAGTGTGTGAAAGATCAGTTTGGCTTCGTTAACTATGAAGTAGGAGATAGCAAGAAGCTCTTTTTCCAGGCGAAAGAAGTTCAGGGTGGTATTGAGCTACAGGCAGGAGATGAGGTGGACTCCTCAGTGATTCTTAATCAGCGCACTGGCAAGTGCAGTGCTTGTAATGTTTGGTGAATCTGCGAGGGCCCCAAGGCTGTTGCAGCTCCACGACCTGATAGGTTGGTTAATCGCTTGAAGAATATCACCCTGGATGATGCCAGTGCTCCTCGCCTAATGGTTCTTCGTCAGCCAAGGGGACCAGATAACTCAATGGGATTTGGTGCAGAAAGAAAGATCCGTCAAGCACATCCACAAAGCACATCATTAATCCACCATGATCAAGTTGAGGGGATTCTGGTGAAGGGTTCTGAATATCTCCCTCTTCATCCCTCCCAAAATCTGGAATACTTATTCTATTGAGCTATTACACCAGTTTTAACACCTTCCTCGTGTTATGTTTAAAAAAATAAATAAATTTAAGAAAACCATTTTAAAATTATGCACAGTTGCAGCCTGGAAAACTTAAGGTGGCGCCTTATAGTATCAATTTTAGGAGCTTTATTTGGTGCATTTAACGCAACTGGTAATTGCAAAATCCACTTCGCCTGTGTAAGAGAAAAATATAGACTGCTAACTTGTTGGGCCTATGAAATTCTGCACTTGATAGTTAGTATATACTCTACCTTCATTACTTCTGGCAAGATTTCTACCTTAGCACTCAGTTGCATTCTTCTTCCTTTTCTGTTTATTATGCTTTAATTCTGAGGACCATATGAGGGTAGAATATATTAAAAATTACCAAAATTTGTATAGGCAAACCATTTCCTTAAGTTGATGGCCAAATGTTAAAATGTTAGTTTTCATATCATTTATAATCTTGTCACAGTCCACTTAATGAAGTTTGGTTAGATTTCAGTGAAAATTATCTTCCAGAGTAGTTTTTTTTTTTCCCCTGGCATGGGGGGTGGGTAACTTTACTACAATTAGTATGTATGGTGCAGAATTTCATGCAAATGAGGTGTGCCAGCAGTGTGATAATTTAAACGTATTTAAACAAAAAGAAAAAGACGAATGCACAAACTTGCTGCTGCTTAGATCACTGCAGCTTATAGGACCCAGTTTCTTTTACTGATTTCAAAACAAACAAAAGAAAAATAATAAAAATGTTGTGCCTGAAATGAATCTTGTTTTTTTGGTAAGTAGCCGCCTGGTTCCTGTGTCCTGTAAAGATACAGGAACGTGACCCTTGGTGTAGCTTCTGTTCGACTTTTTATCACGGGAACGGATTGGTCTGATTTCTTGGCCCTCATCTTGAATTGGCCACATACAAGGTCCCTGGCCAGTGGACTGAAGGCTTTGTCTAAGATGACATGGGTCAGCTCAGGGGATGTGGGGGAGGGTGCTTTTATCTTCCCCGTTGTCGTTTGAAGTTTTGATCTTCTCTGAGTAAAGAAGCCATTTATCTTTGTAAACAGATAACATTTTGCTTTCTCCAGTTTTCTGTTAATGGCGAAAGAATGGAAGNCATCTGAAAGAGAAAGAAGCCAAGAGTTATGTTGTCATATTGGAAAGACTGCTTGGCAGAAACCTCCAGAGTTTTCATCAGCGTCTCAACAGTCTCCTTCAGATTTTAGTATTCATAACTTAAAATATTTAATTATCATGAACTTCCAAATGTCACTAATTTTCAATGGGTATTTTAGTGTAGAAAATTCTCCCTAAAACAAATGACTCATCGATTTAAACCATATCCATACTAACCAATTTTAGGTTAGTAAAATCTTTTGAGGACATTGTTCCCTGTACTGTCTTTTGGAAACTGTAAATAAACAAAAAGCAAAACAAACAAACAAAACCCCCTTTCTCTTTCTTTGCAAAGCTGCTGCTGCTGCTAAGTCGCTTCAGTCGTGTCCGACTCTGTGCGACCCCGTAGACAGCAGCCCACCAGGCTCCCCCGTCCCTGGGATTCTCCAGGCAAGAACACTGGAGTGGGTTGCCATTTCCTTCTCCAATGCATGAAAGTGAAAAGTGAAAGTGAAGTTGCTCAGTCGTGTCCGACTCTTAGTTACTTGATTATAATAAATATTTATTATTTGACAGTTAAATTTTGAAATTGCTCAATGAGAGGGAAAGCAATTTTTACAGCCAGGAGCTGCCCCACATAAACTCAGAGAGGAAGAAATCTTGCCGGTGCTTACTACAAATGTAGAAAAGCAGCCCACACCTGCCAGTTGTTTTGGAAATGGGAGACGTGTGTCAGGCCATGCTTCATCCTGAATGCAGCGGCTGGCCTTTTGGACTGACATTATAAACTCTTCCAAATGTATCTATCTATGCAGTGCTAAGAGCTTTATTCATTTCATAAATATTTCAGAATGCAATTATAGCAGAATGACTTTTTAAACCTTACAAAGCCCAAGCTTAAAATTTTTAAAGGAAAAGTTTTTATAATAGAAGAATCTAAATCTTTTACAAAAGTTGACTTAAGAGAATAGCAGACCTCTATATTCCTGTCACTCAACAACAACATTGTTACCACTTTATCAATTTCATTTCCTCTAACCTTCCCTTGCTTTCCTCCTGGTGTACCTCAGTGTAAATCCCAGACACTGTGTTGTTTTATTCATGAATATTTTACTATATCTCTAAATGAGAATGAGATGCTTTTATCTTTTTAACTTCTTATTACTAAGGAATATATACATTGTAATATTGCCCTGATTTAAATAATTAAATATTGCACTACTTAACAAAGGCCATGAATGCAAGAGGATAGTAATTAAGACCACTGTAAAGAATGTAGCTGAAAGGAAAGAAATTTTTCCCATTTTTCTGCCTTCTCTTTAAGTACTTACCATACAGCTTCCTTCTTCCAGTTTCCTTGATTCATTAAACAAATATGTTTTCTAGGTCATTATAAGCATAGAAACTAAAAAAAGAAGACCAATGTAAATGCAATATGAAGCATATAATTCTTAATTTTTTGAATGCTTTTGTAACGACAGGTTATAAGGGTGAATGATTTCAGGTTGTAGCAACAATTTTTGTTTCTGTACATTCTTAAACCAGACTGAAATAAAATAGTAAATAAGTAACCCAGGTTTTACAATTCATGTGAAACACTTCCTGTGTTAAACATTTTTCTTTCTGTCACACAAACTAAACGAACATACAGGAAAAATGCAACAAGAACTACTATATTCATCTTCAAGAATTCCCTCTGTGCTATTCTTTAGGCCCCTGAATTTCTTTAAAACACTATGTAATTTTTATTAGAGTAGATCTAAACTTTATATATTGATATACCAACATTTTTAAAAACTCAGTCATATAGATGGATGAATGGCTGCATGGATAGACGGATAGATAGGTATATAGATAGATGGGCAGATTTTTAAAAGTTTGTTGCTGTTTTTATTTTTGTTTGCTTTGGGATTTTGGATCTCAGGTGCACGGAATTGAATTGATTACACTCCTTGGTTCCTGGCAAATTTTTATTGTCAACCAGTGCATCTTCTTTCATTTCATGATTTTTCTCATTCATTTCTGCATCATCAACCCCCTCCAAACCCCACCAGGCTCCTACTCACATGCAGTTACTGTACACTCTTCCAATCCACATTCCATGGGGTTTGTGGTCATTTGCAATGTGAGCGTTCAGGAAATTTATTTTTTGTTAATGTAGATATGCTCTTATTGTCACAGCTGGCATCACATGCGGTTTCTTGCTATTCTATTCAACTTCATAGTTATGAAATCTGCTTACCTCATAGTTATGAAATCTTTTCCATGCTGATCATTGCCTCAAGCATAAGGATTCCTCTCATGCATATTAATACACTGCATGTTACTTATACCTATAAAATTTACCTATTTTTCAACTCCTAGATTGCCTTCAACTTTTTCCAGCACAATATACTTTGATAGGCATCACTGTACATGTCTCCTTGAGCATCTGTGAAGAACATCACTCAAGTCCACACTCAGGAGTGAACTTGGAGGCATAACAAATATGCCTACAATTTTCACTCAGTACTACCAGGCTGCACTCAAGATGGTTACATTGTGTTAGAACTGCCCGTCTCAATATTATATTAGATTATTTCCTCACATCCTTGCCAGCCTTTGATGTTATCTTTCTAATTTTTAGCAACCTGATGGTGTAACAGCAGAGGAGTCATACCGGTTTTAGAGGTTATGTGTGTGACATGAGAGAAGGCGATGGCACCCCACTCCAGTACTCTTGCCTGGAAAATCCCATGGACAGAGGAGCCTGGTAGGCTGCAGTCCACGGGGGTCGCAAGGAGTCGGACACGACTGAGCGACTTCACTTTCATATTCACTTTCACGCATTGGAGAAGGAAATGGCAACCCACTCCAGTGTTCTTGCCTGGAGAACCCCAGGGACGGGGGAGCCTGGTGGGCTGCCGTCCATGGGGTCGCACAGAGTTGGACACATCTGAAGCGACTTAGCAGCAGCAGCAGTGTGACATTAGGGCTTCCTTGGTGGCTCAGCGGTAAAGAATCTGCCTACAATACAGGAGCCATGAGAGATGTGGGTTCAGTCCCTGGGTTTGGAAGATGCCCTGGAGGAGGGCATGACAGCCCACTCCATAGGATTCCATAGGAATCCTATGGACAGAGAAACCCGGTGGGCTACAGTCTATGGGGTCACGGAGAGTTGGTTAAGACTGAAGCACATGTGTGGCCTCAAATTCTCATTCCACCCCTAAATATTTGTGTAACTCTGTTCCTGGTTTCCTAATTTGGAAAAGGAGACAATAATGATGCCTAGTTCATGGAGTTGCTCTAAGGTCAGAACAGAACAATTATACTTTAAAAGCACTTAGAGTAGTGGCACTCAAATATTGGCTGTTTATGTAATTCCGTCAATTAATAATGAGTGCCCAAATGAGCATTCTTTGTATATGCTCCATATCTTTACATTACTTTTCCATAAAGTTCCTTGACTTTATTCTTGCTGCATTAATTTTATTTGCATGTATTCTTGATATTCTCAGTTATTTACAAAAATTAAAAGGTTTTCACTCAATCTACCCGCATCTTCAATTTTATCTTTGTTGTCCTATTTTAAGCCCATACCTTTAGTCCCATGTAGTCAAAACTATCAGTTTTTCCCTTTATATTTTGTGCTACTTTTGGCATTAGGAAATCTTTTTCTACTCAGAAATCATAACACCTGTGGCGGATTCATGTTGATGTATGGCAAAACCAATACAATATTGTAAAGTAATTAGCCTCCAGTTAAAATGAATAAATTTAAATTTAAAAAAAGAAATCATAGACACATCCAATTTGATATATATTTAATTATTTTGACTTTGTATTTTGTATCACATTATTCTAATCCTTTCATAATCTTATTGAACTTTCTTGTTAGTTGTATCAGTTTGTCAGTAGGATTCTTAAACTTTTAATTTTCAAATTAGCATCTGCAGATAATGAGTTTTGATTCTTTCTAGCAATTCTTAATCTCTTCCGTTTCTTTTTCTGGTCTTGTATTGTCCATGACTTCCTGTACCCACTTGAGCATTACTGAGATTCTAGGGCTCCTATTGCCTTTTCTTATTAGTTTTTTTGAGTCTCAAATGAAATCCTTCTAAAATGTTCCCACTTGACATGTTATTGCTATAATTTATGATTATGNTTTCTATTTCTTCTTTTGTTAATAACATTTTACATTTTTCTAGAAATATAATTTTACTTTGAATTTCAAATTTATTGACATTTATTTAGAATACTTTTTATTTTAGAAATATTTATGTTATTCTGTACTTAGATTACTTTTACAAATTATGTCTTATTTCCTAGAACTAAGAACTGCATACTCCTCCAAGGTCCTATCAACTGTCACTATCTTTGATTCTGAAATTTAAAAACCATAGTCTTGCTGAAGTACATCCAAATACATGTCAAATCAATTTACTGTTCTTCATGAATTATTCTATTCCCCTGATTAGGACCTGGATATGGCTTCCCTGGTGGCTCACCTGGCAAAGAATCCCCCTGTAATGCAGGCGACCCCAGTTTGATTCCTGGGTGGGGAAGATCCCCTGGAGGAGGGACAGGCTACCCATACCAGTATTCATAGGCTTCCCGGGTGGCTCAGCTGGTAAAGAATCTGCCTGCAATGCCGGAGACCTGCGTTCGATCCCTGGGTTGGGAAGATCTCCTAGAGGAGGGCATGGCAACCTACTCCAGTACTCTTGCCTGGAGAATCCCCATGGAACAGAGGAGCCTGGCGGGCTACAGTCCGTGGGATCGCAAGGAATCAGACATGACTGAGCGACTAAGCCCACACAGCGCATGTTAGCACTGATGCTGGCAGAGGCTTGGATGAGCACTGTGGTTTAGATGGTGAGTTCAGCACTTCGATAGCCTAGGTTCAGATGCCAATCCAGCACTGATTATAAAAGTGACTTTGGACAAATTTCTTATCCCACCTCTATCTCAGTTTCTCTATCATGAAAAGGGAGATGAGGACTTCCCTAGTGGTCTAGTGGTTAAGACTCCACACTTTTACTGCAGGGGGCATGGGTTTAATCCCTGGTTAGGGAAGTTCCACATGCTGCACTGGTGAAGCCAAAAAAAAGGGGGGAGCTGATAATAGTGGCACCTGTCTGATATGATTGTTGCATGACCAGGTTGGCAATGCATGTAAAAAATAAACAGTACATGGCACACACAAAATACTATAAGTAAAATGTGTTCATTTCTGATTTAAAGTCAAATATGAAGATACTAATTTGTGAAAGTGAAAGTTAGTTGCACAGTCATGTCCAACTCTTTTCGATTCCATGGACTACAGCTTGTTCTGCTCCTCTGTCCTTGGAATTCTCCAGGCAAGAGTACTGCAGTGGGTTGCCATTTCCTTCTCCAATACTAATTTGTATCTTGTTTAATTTTTCTTTCATTTACATTTTAAGAAAAACGTTTCCAATCATTCTATATTATTCTAAACAGTAATTTTTAAATTTTATCAAATCCTCTCATATCATCTATTGATATAATTATATCATTTTTATTCTTTTAATCTTGAAGATGAGCCTATTATTGCACACATATAGCAATGCAGATGTATCATAAATTTAATTATAAAAGATTTATGAATAAGAATTTTTTAAAATCCTGAAATAATACTGATTTTTATAAACCAAGACATGACCAAATGCAAAGATTATACCATGTTCCCAACATCGTAGATTAAATTAATATTAAAATCAATAGGCAGGTTTCCAAAGAAGACATAGATGGCCAATGGTTACATGAAAAGATGCTCAACATCAATAATCATCAAGAAAATACAAGTCAAAACCATAATGAGATATCATCTCATACCTGTCAGAATGCATATTATCAGGAAGACAACAAATAACTACTAGCATTTGGCTTCCCTGCTGGCTCACTGGCAAAGAATCTGCCTGCCAATGCAGGAGACATCAGGGTTGGATCCCTGACTGGGGAAGATCCCTCATGCCATGGAGCAACTAAGCCCATTTGCCACAGCTTCTGAGTCTGTGCTCTGCAGCCCTGGAGCTGAAACTGCTGAGCCATGAGCGGCAGCTACTGAAGCCTGTGTGCCCTAGAGCCTGTGATGTGCATCGGAAGAAGCTACTGCAGTGAGAAGCCTATGCCCTGCAACTAGAGAGAGGTCTCTGCTCATCCCAACTAGAGAAAGGCCTGCAGAGCATCAAAGACCCAGCACAGCCAAAAAGAAATGAATAAATTAGTGAAATCAATTTTTAAAAAATAACGAGCATTGGAAAGGATGTCAAGAAAAGGGAACCCTTGTGCCTTGTTAGTGGCAATGTAAATTGGTACAGCTACTGTGGAAAACAGTATGGAGGTTCTTCAAAAATTTTAAGTAGAACTACCATAGAATCTAGCAATTCCACTTCTGGGTATTTTTCCAAAGAAGGGGAAAAAACACTAACTTAAAAAGATACAGGCACACCTATGTTCATTGTGACATTATTTGCTGTAGCCAAGCTATTAAAGCAACCTAAGTGTCTGTCGAAAGATGAATGGATAAAGAAGATGTGGTATATATGTATACAATGAAATACTGCTCAGCCATAAAAATGAATGAAATCTAGTTATTTGCAACAGCATGTATGGGCCTAGATGGTATTATGCTAAGTGAAATAATAAGACAGAAATACTGTATAATTTCACTGATATGTAGAATCTTCTGAAAAATGAATAAATAGAACAAAAGAACAAATTCATAAATACGGAGAACAAACAGGTGGTTGCCAGAGGGGATAGGGTTTGGGGGGATGAGTGAAATAGGTGAGGTAGATTAAGAGTTATCAAAAAAATGAGTCATGGGGATGAGATGTACAGCAAGAGGAACATAGTCAATTCTATTGTTATATCTTTGATTGTGACAGATGATAACTAGACATATCATGGTGATCATGTATAATGTATAGAAATATTGAGTCAGTATTGTGTTCCAGAAACTAACAGTAATGTAGATCAATTATACTTCAGTTAAAAAAACATAGACACTGGCAAGAAATGCAACAAAATGCTAGTGATGGTTATCTATGTGGGGTGGGGATTATGGGTTATTGTTAATCTTTATGTATTTATGTATGTCTTGTAACATTAGAAAGAAAACAATAAATGTCATTTTAAAAGTTTAATGTTCAAATTATTCTTAATATTACCTGTCAAATATGTAAGAATTGATAAGGAAGTTTTGAAGAAAATAGTGAGGACCTACCATAGCAGAAACTAAAGGAAAATATAGTTATTGTGATAAAAGAAGCATGTCACAATGAATACATAAATCAGTAGATGGAATAGAAAGCTTAGAAATAAGAATTTCATGTATGATATATAGTATCTTTCAAATCAATACATAGACATGAGTAGACATTATTTGATCTAGAAATCTCACTTTTGAAATCTGTTCTACAGAAATAGTGACACATGCATAAAGAATNTTAATAAGTTTCAATATATCCTTACCTGAAATGACGTTTATAATTTATTAATAATTTTTAAAGCAAGCTACATATGAATATAGACTCCATTTTGGTTGAAATATGTATGTGAATATATGTGTTTGTGTGTGAATAATAATATACATTTATTGAGAGTTCACTATCTGCCCATAATTTTTTCAAGTTTATCTATATCAACTTATTTACTCCACACAGCAATCCTACCATGTGGTACCCCCATTTTAGAGATGAGAAAACTGAGGTGCCACAGGTTACACAGCTCAAATGGACTGAGCAGGGAACTGAACCTAGGACAGTTGAATCCAGACTGTGCTTTTAACCACTGACGTACATAGAGATGGGTGAATGCGAGGATGAACAGAGATGGATAGAGAGAAAGTCATAAAGATGATTCATGGATATGTCTGTAACAATGAAAAACTTAAAAAATTGTGCATCAGATTGTTAAAATGCGTCCTCTACAAAGTGGACTTCAATGGGCCAGATGGGCATTCACTTCTTAAATAATACAATGTTTGTCAAAATAGAGAGTAAGAAAGATGTGATTATGGGTGAGTGTGAATCTCTTATAATTTTTTAAATAAAAATAAAAGGTAAAATTATATTCTTAAAGACTCTAAAATGACACATGATTTGTTCATGCCTTACAAATCAGGGTTTCCAAAGGTGAAGACAGGACTTCTGAAAATTCTACATTGATTTCAGCTCCACCCGCCCAGTGAAAAGATCTGTGTATTAATATTAGAGATGATAAAACAAACTACATATCAAAATGTAGAGTTTCATTTCATGATCTTAGTTTTGGTTAAAACGTTATCAGAACTTATTCTTAGGTTGTGTGGTTAGGGATTATTTTAATCTCATTCATAACTGGTACTTTCAAAATTGTCTTCAATGAACATATGTAACTATTATAATCAGAAAAAGCACAATAAAAATAGCAGAAAAAAACAAAAGAACTCTGCCATCTTTTTATAAGACCTCCAAGTATCCCAGTGCCCCGCAATTCCTTTGGTGAGGGAAATTGTCTTCCATTTTTCCTCTGTGGGCCTCAGCAAGAAGCATGAGTTCCAAGCGTTTGGTGAACAGTTATTGAATGACTTATTTTGAATCTTGGTCATTTCACGAGAGAGACTGGGTAGACATGGAAGAGATGAAATCTAAGAGTAAAAGGACTACCAGTCAGATTGCTCAACTTACACTCATAGAAACAGATACTGAGTCAAGAAGAGAGTTAGCTAGAAGAAGTGACTTCTGGTCAGTGAGAAGAGTATAGTCAAGCCTTAACTTTTCAGGAATCTGCTCTGTGGTTTAGGTGAGTTAATTAACCCTAATTTGCAAGCACCTGTACAAGAAAACAATGATCTGATCATGTCTGATTTCTATTATTCTCTATGATCACAGTTCTAACATTCAAATGCCTTAAATAATCGTTGACATATTTCTCAAAAATATCTCTCACAAGATGGTAAACTCAGGGTTACAAACAAACAAAACTAAATAAAACACTCATCATGATTATCAGTAAAGAGTTATATTTAGAAAAATCAGGCAAAAAAAAAGACTGTTCAAGCAGTTTTCACCTCAATTCTGTCATAGTTTTAAAGCTAGAATCCTCCTCAGACTCCTATTTGCATAAAAATAAGCTTAAAACAAAAATTACCATTTTAAGATCATAAATTTCTGTAAGACTTTGGACCCTCAATCTTCTTTTGGTCATATGCATTCTCTAATATGTAAATTCCTAAAATAATGATGATGTCTCAATAATCTCATATGGGTTAGCTATTTCCTATATAATAACAATAATAAATGATTTTATATATAACAAAAATTACAGAAAAGTACTGAATCAACCCACTGTAGTAAGTAAGTTTATAAGAAATAAATTATCCCAGCTGCAGATATTCAAGACCAATAAAACCTTTACTGTAGCACTGAGCCATGAACATGGCTATAGTTACAGTTAATAGTTATAGTATTATGTGCAATTTTAAACTGACTAATTGGTAAAAGATAAAGTCCTAGATACTGACTGATCTTAAAAAAAGAAAGAAAGGTGAATTTTTAAAAAGTTCTACTTTGTCTGATATGGACAGGAGAGATGGAAATATACTTCCTTAGAGTCCATTTTCGCTTTTAATAATCACCTGCTTTAGAAAAGCACTGGGGTTTAGGATCCAGGCTGATTATTAACTATGATCACTGACTGCGTTGACAGGGTTTTGACATACCTTACTTCTTTCAGTCTTCACAACACTCACATCTTCTGACTCCAGGTTCCATGCTTAAACCCTGAACTTATTTGGTAAATCAAACATGTTAGTACAGTTTAGCAGGATTGCCTGTAAAAGAAATATATTTTTAATAATGCTCTTTTATTATTTAGTCAAAGGAAAACAAAAAATAAGATGAAGCATTTTCCTCTACTGGAAAAAAAGTGTATACATCCTGTTATTCACATATGTTTAATTTCAACAATTCTGTGGTCATGAATCAGTAATGGAAATAAAATTAGCTGCCTCTCAACTCTAAGATTTTATGATTTGGAGAATGAAAGCCACTTGAAGCCAACTTTTTGTTTTGTTTTTTTACTATCTCATCCCAGTGAATTGCACAATGAATTAATTGTATTATTTAACATTGCTACTTATTTTACAGATTAAACTATGTATCATTTTCCCTTGGGCATTAACATTCTAGAAGAATAAGGACCTTGAATTCAACAAAGGCCCCATACCCCAAATCTTCAGACTCTTAGTAAAAAACAAAAAACAAACAAAAAGACTTATCCACCCTGGTAGTTTTTATCTTGACTGAGAGAGGATTGATACATTGACCAAAAAAAAAAAAAAAAAAGGTAATTTAATCCAAAATCAATTATTTAACCACACATTTTCAGCATGTGTTACCATAAGGTCAGAGAATAAAATAATAAGATATTCATCTCTGAGTGAGCCTACAGTCTTGTGAGAGAAAACTTGTTTCAGAGCGTGGTAGTTGCTATAATGTAAGAGCATACCAAGAGCATTAGGAAAAGAGAGTTTCCTAAAATTTAGAGATGCCAAGGGTATAATGACAATGAAGATGTGTATCTTCAATTAAACCTGAAAGAAATGGTAACACTTCAATAGATGGATAGTGGAAGAAGGGCAATAGCATGAAGAGGAGAAAACAATCGCTTTTAAGGAGCTAGGTTATGAGAGAAAAAAAGACAAAGAGAAAATAAAGGCATGGAAAAGAAACTGACATCTGGTTTTAGAGACATATTTTTGTATAGGAAATGGGCAGTTCTTATCTGAACTAGACTTAGAAACATATTTCTTCAAGGATTGGATTTGGAGAAGTGAATTAACCATTCATCAATCTCAGCTGAGTTTATGCCAGGCACTATTGCAGGCTTATATTTACTTATCCATTTAATGGGCTTCCCTGGTGGCTCAAAGGTAAATAATCTGCCTGCCAATGCAGGAGATATAGGTTTGATCCCTGGGTTGGAAGGATCCCCTGGAGGAGGGCTCCGCAAACCACTCCAGCATTCTTGTCTGGGAAATCCCATAGACAGAGGAGCCTGGCAGTCTAATCCATGGGGTTGCAAACAACAACCCATTTAATAATTACAATTCTACAAGGATTCCTGTCTGTATTCCCATTTCACAGACAAGAAAAATGAGACACGAGGGCGTAAAGATTCAGAGATGACTTAGTGACTGAACAACAATGCAAAAAACCCCACAATAAACAAAAATATCAAAATTTTAAGTAAAGGAAGATCAGTATTTTTTCCTTTGTTTCAGCATCCAATATGGTCCCATCTAGCACTGTTAGCAAGTCTGTCCTTATTTTAAACTTTGCTATTTTTATCATAATTTTTTGCATTAATCTTGATTTTAAAAAACACTGCCTTAAAATATTATTGATCTCAATTACTGAACATTTTTGGTGCCCTTGTAAATTTTGCATCCCAGGCAGGGACCTCACTTGCTGTGTGCTAAGTCGCTTCAGTTGTGTCTGACTCTTTGTGACCCTATGGACTGTAGCCCACCAGGCTCTTCTGTCCATGGGATTCTCCAGGCAAGAATACTGGAATGGGTTGCCAGGCTCTCCTCCAGGAGATCTTCCAGATCCAGGGATTGAACACACTTTTCTTATGTCTCCTGCATGGGCAGGTGGGTTTTCTACCACTAGCGCCACCTGGGAAGCCCACCCTAGTGCCTGCGTAAGCAAGAGGGAATTTCACTTATCCATCAAAGCTCCTTTTTATTTCTTCAGTAAAAAGAAATTACCTCCTTTCATTTTTATTTAATCATTAAGAGGAATTCCTTCACCAGAAAGAAAGGAATTATCACTAAAACTGAAACTGAACTTAAGTGATAACTCTGATTTTTAAATTGTCTTAATTCTAGATCACCAGTTTTCATAATTTTTTCCCCTAGAGGAAAGAAGAGAACAAATGATTTTAACTTTATAGATAAGAAAACCAAAACATGTAATGGCTCAGTGACAAAGCTAAACTTCCTGGTGCTAAATGGGACACATGAGATCAGAAGTTCTCTAGGACAAGTCTGAAGAAAATAAAAACACAACGCATACTACATGAACAAATCTTGGCCAAATAATTTGTCTTGAAAGAATAAGGTTTGGTAAGACACAGTGAATAAGGTTTTGAATTAGACACAGTGAGCTTGAATTCTCCTTTGGCCACTCACTAGCTCCATGATCTTTGACAAGTTACAAAGCTTCAGTTGCCTCATTTATAAAATAAGCCTTCTCATATCTACCTAACATTGTGTTAGGGAAAAAAAAAGAATGTAGCTGATAGTTTTTAGCAATTAGGATCTCAATCTGTGACAGAGGGCACATACAAAACAGAAAAATTCATATTATTAATTTTTTAGAGGTTACATACATTAGTAGAAGGACAGAGGAACCAAAAGGGATAGTGCACCTAAGGTTACAGTTGCTTGAATCCAAAGGAGAGAAAAAGTCAGTTATTTGTCTTTAAAAGTATAGGGACTTTTGGTAGAGGAAGTTGAGGAAATAAATACTCTGACCTTACTCTCCTCCCCCTCTCATTTTCAAGCAGCCCCTAAGCCAGAGGACACTGAAGCACAATTGCTCTATGTCATGCAGTTGGGTCTTAAGGGAGGGCTACAAGGTGCAGAAGGATGGAGAAAGAGTTTAAAGGAGCAAAACGAAGCTTACCACCACACAATGTGCATACGTGGTCAGTCATTCAATCTTGTCCAACTCTTTGCGACCCCATGGACTGCAGCACGCCAGGCTTCCCTGTCCATCACCAACTCCCAGAGCCTACTCAAACTCATGCCCATTGCATCAGTGATGCCATCCAACCATCTCATCCTCAGTTGTCCCCTTCTCCTCCCACCTTCAAGCTTTCCCAGCATCAGCGTCTTTTCCAATGAGTCCGTTCTTCGCATCAGGTGGCCAAAGTATTGAAGTTTCAGCTTCAGCATCGGTTCTTCCAGTGAATATTCAGGACTGATTTCCTTCAGGATTGACTGGTTGGATCTCCTTGTGAGAGAGTCAATTCTTAGGTGGGTTGATAAGAAGTCTGGGGGTCCCCAAGGAGAGACGGGTCTGGAATTCTCAAGGAGGAGGAAAGGACAAACTTTTTTCCCTCTACATTCCTTCTGTTCATGACAGTGAGGAGCCCTGCTCTGCCGTTCCACGGTGACCTCACATGGCTTATAGCAGAAACCTGTTGGGGGTTTATACTGACCTGCCAATGCCAAGAGGCACCCAATGTCTCCTTCGGGGACCAACCAGAAATGGACAAAGCATGTGGACCGAACTTTCCTTTCTCGGTCAAACTTTCTGGCCTCTTTGACCATTTCATAACTTCTTGGGCATTAGAACTACTCACCTATCTGTCGGATCATAGACTTTCAAGGGACTTGTGATCTATGCTGTTACCGTGTACTGTTACTTAGATCCCAAACTTGAATTGGTAATCAGGAAGTGCCGAGCTAGGAGTCGAAATTTGGGAAGCTAGATGGAGCATCTCTGAGGTTAAAGGTTACTCAGATTGGAAGTGCAATGGGCTTCTTCCTCTGGTAACACTAGCTCTTAGTGGACCAGAGGAGGCTTTCCAGTGGCTTCTGTCCCAACACTTTAGATATTCTTTCTGTGAAATCTGTGGGGATGAACTGGAAGGACTGGCCCTAATAACTCGAGGACAAAAATCACTTTTTCCTCACTGGCCAGCCCTTCACCATCTCTTTTGCTATCGCTTATACTGGTGTGGTGACGCTTGGAAGGAACATCTCAGTTGATGTTCGTACTGGTCCTACTGTGGTCAGGAACATACTCAAGGTCGTGCACAGGCACTCAGGAGACAAATGTTTCCCCCAGCAGTCTGAGATCGGGAGGCATTCCGGAAGGTTACTCTGACAGCACCCTGGGTGGCATCAGAGGCAAGCGAGGTTTTAATGGTGAGGAACTAGACATCAGTCTGGGATGCCCCCTGGTGCATCTCCACCCCGCCTCAGTGGTAGAACCAGGAGGGATGAGTACAGCGCCTTCACCGGTAAGGGACAGACTAAGTCCAACCAGGGAAGGAAAGCTTCAGTGTCAAGTCTGTCTACATCCCCATCTAGACCAGGGAGGGACGCCTCCAGTAGAAAGGTGGCGCTGGTCGCTTTTTTTCTCTCTTACAGATGGGAGCTAACAATTCCAGCCTCACTCCTTTGACACACCTGATCTTCCTGTGTGATAGTGCATGGCCCTGGTACCTGCTGGAGGATGGTGAACGGTGGACGGTTGGAGGGTCTCTTAATTATAATACTGTTTTACAATGAGACCGGTTCTGTAGAAAACAAGGGAAATGGGTAAAGTAGCACATGTGTTGCTCTTTTTCTCTCTGCGAGGTATGCCAGACTTATGTCCTAAGCGTGTAGATTTGGGTGTGAAACCTTTAGCTCCCTTTTGTCCTCCTACTTTGTCCCTTTACCTGGAGCTCCAAACTGAGCAAACCGATAGCCAGAGAACCATCCCCAGGAAGGGCTACTTTGGTCTCAGTAAAAACCCAAACTGAGAGTCAAACAACCCCTGTCTCAGTACAACCTCAGGCTACTCTGGTTGCAATAGAAACTCAGACAATCCAAGTGAGAGAAGCTCAGACAGCAAAAGCTAACAGCGAAATACAGGATGAGAAGGCGGACAACAGACAAAGAGATAAAGAAAAGCAGGTTTCTCCAATCTATCCCTGGGATCGTATGTGCAGAGCAGCCAGAGAGGCTGAGAAACAGCCACACAAGCTGTTGCCTCTTCGTGAAGCACCCACCGGGAGAAATAATCAGTCTATGAGAGTTAATAAGCCCTTTTCTTGCCATGAAATAGAAAGAATCAAGGAGGAACTGGGAGACTATTTAGAGGACCCAGAAAAATATATTAGAGCTTTTAAAGGTGTTACTCCGCTTTATGACCTTACATGGAAGGATGTGATATGTATCTTGGGACAAATGCTGACTCCCAGCTCAACAAGTCGAGTTTGGGGGAATGCTGTTGCCTATGGAGATGAATGGCTTGGTAATGAATCAGTAGGGAAGAGGGAGAACCCACAGGGAATCAGGCGGTCCCAACTATAGTGGAGGAGGAAACAGAAAAGTCTCCATCTTGAAAGCAGGACTCCGTCTCGGGCCGGACCGTGGACTTTGAGCTATACGCCCAGTATCTATGGAAATGACAAATCAACTGGAAAACCAGGCCCCGAAGGAAGAGCCCCAGGGCTCCTACCTAGGCTGTCAGTCGCCAAAAAGAACACCCTAATTATCTGTGTAACCGAATAGAATAGAATCATACATTCTATTAGGCTTATTGGGGTATGACCACAGGCCTATTGATAACTGTCCACTGTTAACGATCTAGGCTTAAGGCATATGATGGCAGGTTAACTTAGATTGTATCTTTTTCCTTTGTTCAGACTACTTTTATATACACTTAGGGTATATAAGGTTTTCACAAAAACTGGTCAGGGTCCTTGGCTAAGAGGAGACTCTGCCTTGGGCCCGCCGACGTCCACTGTCTGCACTGTCCTTCTGAGTGAGGTTGTTTCCCAGAACGTGTGGCTACAACTCTAGAGCCAGACTGGGACTATAACACGGCTGAAGGAAGATGGGATCCGCGTCAGTTTGTCAGAGGTATTCTTGAAGGACTCAGGCAAGTGCGTGCTAAGGCTTTAAACTGTGCCAAATGGCAAACGTAGAACAGGAGGAGAAGGAAGCTCCTGGTAAATTCCTGGATAGACTGAGAAGACCTTCTCAGATTCACTGAGACTGATCCCGAAAATGAAGAGGGAAGAGTGGTCTTAAAAGATAGATTTCTCTCTCACTTATGGCTCCATATGTCCGCGGTAAGCTATTAAAACAGGCCTGTGGATTAGAGAAGGAAATGGCAGCCCACTCCAGTGTTCTTGCCTGGAGAATCCCAGGGACGGGGGAGCCTGGTGGGCTGCTGTCTATGGGGTCGCACAGAGTCGGACATGACTGAAGCGACTTAGCAGCAGCAGCAGCATGGACCAAATCAGTCTTTAGATAATTTGTTGCAACCGGCTCAAACAGTCTATTATGGTAGGGAATATGAGGAAAAGAAAGAAAGGCAGAAAAAGACAAAGGAACAGGCGGAAGCGCTTGTAATGGCTGTCAGAACCGTTCTTAAACAGCCTGAGAAAAATGCCCAGAGGGACCCAGGTGAAAAGGGATGGGTTTGCTATTACTGTGGAAAGGAGGGGCACCTCAAGCAGGATTGCCCTCAGGCATCTAAGCCGCGCCGGGCTCCCTGTCCAGTCTACAAGGGACCACACTGGAGGAGAGACTGCCCCGAGAGGTTTAGGTTTCAGGGGTCGGACTCTCAAGACAATCAGGACTGAAGGTGCCTGGGAGTCCCCACACAAGCTCCCATCCTAATTACACCTGAGGAAACCCAGGTAGTAATAATTGTGGGGAGCCAAGCCATCAATTTCCTTTTAGATGTTGGGGCAACTTACTCTGTGCTTACTGAAGCCCCTGGCCCACTTTCTTCCCGATCTGCTTCCGTAGTGGGCTGCCTGGGGTCACTGCCCAGTCTACTTTGCCTATTTGGGCAAAGTTTGTCATGGGATCTACAAAACTTTAATAGCTCCGAAGCAGTTGTGCTATAATATGTAGATGATATTTCGCTCTGTGCTGAGACAGAGGAATCTTGCTCACAAGCCTCAGAGGAATTCTTAAACTTTCTGGCAGGCTGCGGTTACAAGGCATCAAGAGAAATGGCTCAGCTTTGTCAACAATCTGTTAGATATCTAGGCCTAATCATATCAGAAGGGACTAGGGCATAGGCCCCAATTAAACCTATACTAAATCATCCCCTGCCTATGACTTTGAGACAACTGAAAGGATTTTTAGGAATCACAGGCTACTGCTGCATTTGGACTCTGGGTTATGGGGAACTTGCCCAGCCTTTATATAAACTTATAACTGAGACCCAGCAGGCCCAAACCGACAAACTGGTTTGGTCTCCAGACACTCAAAAGGCTTTTAAGGCTCTTCAGACTGCTCTTCTGAAAGCTCCCTCTCTGAGCTTGCCCACAGTGTTGGAATTTAATTTGTTTGTCACTGAAAGAAAAGGTATGGCCCTGGGTGTTTTGACACAACCCTGAGGGCCTCACCAGCAACCTATTGCTTATCTAAGTAGAGAATTAGACCTAATTTCACTAGACTGCATTGTCTAAGAGTAACTGGGGCAATGGCTTTACTGACACCTGTGAGGTCTTAAAAATAATTATGGACAAAATCTAACTGTATTGACTTCTCATGATGTTTGAGTGGAATCTTAAATTCTAAGGTTAATACTTGGATGGCAGACAGTAGGCTTCTTAAATATCAATCATTGCTGAGAAGGAAAATGAAACACCTGATCATGATTGCTTCCACTTTCTAACTTTATGCAGCTTGGGAAGATCTACCCCATTAAACAATCCTGATGCAGAAATATTTACAGATGGCAGTTCTTTTGTTAGGGATGGGAAGCATAAAGTAGGTTACCTACTGCCGCCCTGCTGAGGGCTGAACAGGTTTTAGAAGCAAAATCTCTCCCCCAGGGAACCAGTGCTCAGATAGTGGAGCTTGTGGCTCTGACACGAGCTCTAGAGTTAAGCAAAGGGCAGACAGTAAATATCTACACTGATTCTAAGTATGCTTATTTGACTTTACATGCTCATACTGCAATATGGAAAGAAAGACAGTTTAATATGGCAACAGGGGAAACTATTAAGCATTTCAGAGAGATTGAGAGACTTTTAACTGCTATATATTGTCCTAAAGAAGTAGCTGTTATGCATTGCAAAGGGCACGGCAGGGATGGGAGTAAAGTAGCAGAAGGTAATCAGTTGGCTGTCAGGCCAGAAAAGCGCATTTTTACAAAACCCCTTCACTGCAGACACCCTTGATCTGAACAGGTCCTGTGGAACAGGAAAAACCACAACATACTGAGGAAGATTTAGAAAGATATGAGAAAAGAAGAGCAAAGATTACTGATAAAGGATAGTTACAGTCAAAGGATGGAAGATTAATAATTCCTGAAAATGCTCAATGGAAAAGTTTTCCTAAAGCCTTAGAATTAACTACTTATGTAACTCAGTTCTCAGCTTTTCAACAGGCATTAATGGAACTCCGGGAGGTGTCTCCTGACCCAGCCTCTGAGTCAAGCAAGCCTCTACTTGAGCCAGGAGCCAAGGTCCTGAAAAAAAATTGGGATCTGGGGGCAACTCTCTCAAGCCCCTCTGGGAAGGCCCTAATTACCAGGTTATTTTTTCTTTTCCCACAGCTGTCAAAGTGGCAGCAATTGATTCGTGCATGCATCACACTTGAGTTAAGGGGTGGCACCCTGACCAGAACTAAGTGACATCATTTATGTCTTTACTTTCTATACTCTGACTTTGTGCGTTTTAGATGGGCCAGATAATCTATGTGAGCCTACTTCTGCGGACTCCAAAAGTCCTGAGTCTGCCACTTGACCCTCAAGACCATGCCTTCCTGTCCTGAACTCATTCCTCTGTCACATTCCACAATCGGTCTAATTGCTGGGTCTGCAGAGGGATCCCCTTATCATCAGTGGAAGGCTTCCCTTGGTGGACACCTCCACTTCAAGGAAAGGACTCTCTTCAACTCTGTGATGACATCTAACAGTCTTAAGATGGACTGATGTAACTATGGACATAATGTGACTTTTAATTTTGAGTTTAACTTGGTTTAATAACTATTTTGCCTTACATCTATAACTGTAAAACAGGGTCTGTTTCTAACCGTCTGAAAGCTTTTAAGTTAGAAATGGTTGTCCAAGCTCCTACGAGTGCCACAGCCTCCTCCAAATAATAGTCAGGGCCCCTGGCACAGAGATCCTCAATATGAGGGTTAGGAGAATATGTTGCCTCAGCAATTTAGGGACAATGCCCCTAAATAGCAGGAAGTAGTTATGGAATGAAAACAATGCCCCTTTCCCTTGGCAAAATAATTCTCTTAAAAGGAAAGGGGGGAATGAGAGAGTCAATGCCTAGGAGGGTTGATAAGAAGTCTGGGGGTCCCCAAGGAGAGAGGGATCTGGAATTCTCAAGGAAGAGGAAAGGACAAACTTTTTTTCCTCTACATTCCTTAGGGTTATATAACAATAATGTATCCTGCTTGAGGACAGTTTCTGGAAAAAACCTTCTGGCTAATCCTGTAATCTTAAAATGTAAATAATGGGAGTGGGTCTAGCAAGGTCTTTACAACCTCCAGACATGCTTTTGATTCACTGTAATAATTAATTAAAAAGTATATAACTCCATTGCTAACACTAGTGAGGGGGTACTCTTTCTGCCCCCTTCTGATGTCTATGTCAAAAGCTTTCTCTATTTTATACTTTAATAAACTTTATTACACAAAAGTTCTGAGTGATCAAGCCTCGTTTCTGGCCCTCTATTGAATTCTTCTCCTCTGGAGGCCAAGAATCCTGGCGTCTTTTGTGGTTCAGCAACAACCTTAAACTTGCAATCCAAGGGACTCTCAAGAGTCTTCTCCAACACCACAGTTCAAAAGCATCAGTTCTTCAGTGTTCAGCCTTCTTTATAGTGTAACTCTCACATCCATACATGACTACTGGAAAAACCATAGTTTTGGCTAGATGGGTCTTTGTTGGCAAAGTAATGTCTCTGCTTTTTAATACACTGTCTAGGTTGGTCATAGCTTTTCTTCCAAGGAGCAGGCGTCTTTTAATTTCATGGCTGCTGCAGTCACCATCTGCAGTGATTTTGGAGCCCAAGAAAAGCCTCTCACTGTTTCCATTGTTTCCCCATCTATGTGCCATGAAGTGATGGGACTGGATGCCATGATCTTAGTTTTCTGAATGTTGAGTTTTAAGCCAGCTTTTTCACTCTCCTCTTTCATTTTCATCAAGAAGCTCTTTAGTTCTTCTTTGCTTTCTGCCATAAGGGTGGTGTCATCTGTGTATCTGAGATTATTGATATTTCTCCCAGCAATCTTAATTCCAGCTTGTGCTTCATCCAGCCCAGCATCTCACATGATGTACTGTGCATATAAGTTAAATAAGCAGGGTGACAATATACAGCTTTGATGTACTCCTTTCCTGATTTGGAACCAATCTGTTGTTCCAAGTCCAGTTCTAACTGTTGCTTCTTGATCTACATACAGATTTCTCAGGAGGCAGATGG
>SJYQ01000082.1:152119-195550 GCA_006410935.1 Redunca redunca | reverse complement strand
TTTTTTTTTTTCAAAAATTTTTTCTTGGTAAAGGAAGCAGGTGGCAAAGAGATTAACCACAGCTCCCTGAACCCCTGAAGACTTATAGAGCTCTGTCCCCCGGGTAAGACCGCTATCCTTCCAGGTTTTCATTCTTTCCAAGAAAACTGACAAGCTGTTTCTCGTGGCACTTTCAAACCGGGAAGATCAAGACAGAGAGAAACAGTGGCCAGCAGGGATGGAGAGACTGGCAGATGAAATGATGGGGTTGATTGTTACCTGGACAGCCAATGTTTTTTTTTTTTTTTTCCGTAAACGATGCACTAAACAGTTTTAATTGTTGATCTCCTCCATCTGTTGCCAAGGAAAATGTCCTTCCTGGGAGGACGCATTTCCTGGATTTTCAGTAAGTTCTCTCAGGATCTCTACGATTTCTGAGATTCCGAGTCCTCTCGGGCTGCAGGAAAGGGCGCAGGAGGTTGGTACAGGATGCTGAGCTTAGGCTGAGAAGGGATTGCCTCCTGGCTGGTAACTCCTGCCTGGTCACTTGGCCCCTCCCGTTTGGGGGCCCCGCCCCCTCCCCCGCCTCCCCGCAGAGCAAACTCTATAAAATCGCTGCGACCTGGGTCCATGCAATCGGTCTGAGTTCAGTCCGACTCCCAGGTCAGCGAGATCCCGCGTCCACTCCCCGGAACATCGCGTGCCCGAGTCATGGCCCAGGGGCTGTACCACGAGGAGTTCGCCCGCGCGGGCAAGCGGGCGGGGCTGCAGGTCTGGAGAATTGAGAAGCTGGAGCTGGTGCCGGTGCCCGAGAGCGCGTACGGCGACTTCTACGTCGGGGATGCCTACCTGGTGCTCCACACGACGCAGGCCAGCCGGGGCTTCACCTACCGCCTGCACTTCTGGCTGGGTAAGGGGCCCGCCGGCCGCGGGGCTGGCTCGGGCAGGGGCGAGGCCGCCCGGGGACTGCGAGTGGCGGGCTGGGGGAGGCAGCGCTAGCTGGACCCACCTGGAGACCCGTCGCGCGGTTGCGCAGCCCTGGGCGTCCCCTCCAACTCTGGGGCTGGACACCTTCCACTCGCGAGAGTCCGCGCCTGCAAACGCGGCAGCGAACGCAGGGCGCGGTGAAGTGGGGGAGCAGTCTTAGCTCCATCGCTTTGGCCTTTGTCGAGTCCACCTCCCAGGCTTTGCGGCTGTTTCCTCTAGCTTCTCCCCTTTCACCTTCCAGTCTCCAAACTCCCGCTTCGTCCCAGGGCGGCTGCCAGCCGCGCCCTGGGGCCGGCCAAGTTAGGCTCACCTTCCGACAAGTTCAGTCCTGGTTTCCCTGTCTGCGAGGAGATGAAGTCAGACAAGTTTGTGGGCATTCGCGCAGGAAGTCCTTTAATATATATATATATATGGTTGTGTTTTTTTTTTTTTGCCTTGGACTCACTCAGCTTAGCGTTCTCTAGTAATTGCAACGGTTAAGTAAGTTCTTGGCTGCTTTAAAAATCATATTCCAAGCCTGCACCGCGCTGCTTGCAGCTTTGGTGAACAGAAATTCCTCTTGATTAGGATGCCGGCGACCTTATCAATACGAAGTAAATAACTTTCTATGGCAGATTTTGTATTTAGATGAGTCGCTTTATAATGGCTGTTTTCATATTTATTACTTATGTGTTTGAACAAGGACACAGTTTGAAACAAAACAGCTCCTTCATCGGTAGTAATTATTTTGGGCTTCGCCCGCACCGGGCTCTTCGGACACTGGGCCTTGTGTGTTCTACTTTTTCCACCTTCTACTTTTACTCGTAAACATCCTGAATGTCTAACCTCTCCCTGTGAGATCCTGTGCCACTGGGCACACCCCGTCTAACAACACACCGATTATCTGAGCCTTATTGCCTTCGTTGAGAATCAGCTTGCCTCCCCTAGACTGTGTTTATTTTTAGTTTTATTCATTATGGGGAAAACACACAAAACCACATACATATACATTTTGAAGTCCCTGAAAGTCGTTTTTCCTTCCTAACATTTGAAGATTTTGAGGCAAGATGGTAGAGAGCATTTCTCATTTGGAAGTGTTTGCTCCAGGTGGTGGCTAATATTAGCCACCTTCCATTAGCAAACACTTCCAAATGAGAAATGCATACAGGGAGACAGGACTGTTTCATTATAACATTTATTTGATACTAAAATTCTGTGCCTGCTTGAGGAGGCTGAGGCTGAGATCCAAACTCATTGTGGTTTTCTAGTGTAACGTCACTATTCCTTTTATCACAGTGATCTATTTATGTTTTATACCAAGAATCACCCCACTGAAATCTTAATGTATAACTTATGTTCATGAATGAGTGATGCCACATAGAATAGTAATGCCTTCACGTTGGTCCTTCTGTTTAGAACTTAGTTCTGCAATGAGTAAAAGTGTCATGAATGAATGAATGAATGAATCAGACTTCAGAAAGGGAAGAGAAACTAAACTGATGTAGTTCGTCAGTTTCAAAAAATGTAATAGAAATGCTTTGGGCAGAAACATTTTATGATCTTAAAGATCTATAAAAACTGAACTTAATAGTGCATTAATTAATAGGTTAATTCAGTAACTTTCAAAGTGTCCAGCACTGTGTAAGGCATTTTTGCATACAAAAACTTAAGGAACTTCCCTGAAAGTTTACAGTCTCAATGATGCAATAAAACAAAAGTGATAGAACACAGGTAAAATGTGGTGAGCGCCAGTAAAGAGACACAAAGTGTCTGTGGTCACTGGGAAGCAGAAAAGCCTTGATGGAAAAAAAGGAAAATGGGGGGATTTGGGAGGGATTGTGTGATAGAAACTCATGGGAAATGTGGAAAGTTGAGAGCACAGTAGCCAGCAGCACCTGAAGATATAACTAGACCTAATTTGGGCTTCCCAAGTGGCACAGTGGTTAAAGAACCCTTGTCAATGCAGTAGACACAGGAGATGGGAGTTCGATCTCTGGGTTGGGAAGATGCCCTGGAGGAAGAAATGACAACCCACTCCAGTATTCTTGCCTGGGAAATCCCCTGGACAGAGGAGCCTGACAGGCTACTGTCCACGGAGTAGCAAAGAGTCAGGTACGACTGAGCACAGGCACACCATGAGACCTAAATTTGGGTGAATTCATGAGGTTTGTTCAGAAAACAGATTGAGAGGACCTTCCAAGAGGGAGAGCTGAAAGATCAAGGGAAGAGAAAGCCTGACTAAAGGAAGTCAGTGGAGAGGAAGATGAAAGAGAGTAGAGGTCAAGTCAGCCTGGAATGAGAAGGAGCATAGCATAGAAATGAAGAAACAGGCCAGCTGAGAGGAAGAAAAGGGAAACAGGAAGAAGTGGGATCCAAAAGAGGAGAACAGAAGAGTTATCTTCCCTGGCCTCTCCCTCAGTGTCTTTCCATAATACCCTCGCATATCTCAGATCTTTTTATTTGATTATTTTTTTTTCTTTACAAAGTAAGCATTTATTGCATGTAATTTAGAAGTTGTTGCATTGGTTCTTCCTGAAAAAAAATTCCAGTTTTGTACCTAGCAGTTTAAATGCATCTACCAACTAGTCTGTGCTGGGTTCTGTATCAAGGCACTGTGAATCCAAAAAACCAGGTGAGAGTATACAACATACAATACAAAGAACTTATATACCGGCTGGGGAGGATGCTGAGAAACTGGAGTTTTATACATTGCTTGTGGTGGGGGTGGAATATAAAATGTACAACCATTATGGAAGAGACTTCGGCAGTTTCTTATGAAACTGAACATGCAACTTCCATGTGACCTAGTAGTTGCATTCACGGGTATTTAATCCAGAGAAATTTCATATTCATGCAAGAACCAATACATTGATGTCATAGCAGCTTTATTTGAATTATCAAAAATTTCAGTCAGCCCACATAACTTTTAACAGGTCACTGATTAAACAAATGGCACATCTGTACCAAGGACTACTACTCAACAACAAAAAGGAACAAATTTTTTTAAAATTAATTTTTATTGGAGTATAGTTGCTTTACAATGTTATGTTAGTTTCTATTGTACAGCAAAGTAAATCAACTATACATATGTATATATATGCACATACTCTTTTTTTTTTTTAATTTCCTTCCCATTTAGGTCACCACCAAGCACTGAGTAGGGTTCCCTGAGCTATCCAGTACATTCTCATTGGTAATCTATTATATACATAGCGTCAATAGTGTATATGTGTCAATCACAATCTCCCCATTCCTCCCACTCTCCTTCCCCATGTGGTGTCCATACATTTGTTCTCCGTGGCTCTGTCTCTATTTCTGTTTTGCAAATAAGATCATCGATACCATTTTTCTAACTTCCACATATATGCGCTAATATATGATATTTGTTTTTCTCTTTCTGACATCACTCTGGATGAGAGCCCCAAACTCCAGATAAACACAAGTCAGATGAATCCCTTAGGGAATTATGCCTAATGGGAAGAAGAAAAACAACACCAGAAGGTCTGATGCTATATGATTCTACTCATATAACATTTAAAAAAATCTAGATTCATTGCTACCAGAGGTTAAGGATGAGGTGAGGAAGGAGTGGTTCAGATGAGAGGTGGGTGGAGTTTTAAAAAGGCACCATTAGGGATTTTTTGGTGATGGAACTATACAGTGTCTTGACTATGATGGTGGGTATGTAAATTTACACATGTGATAAAATTATATTTAATGTACAAATGCAGATGACTACAAGTAAAGTTAGGGAAATATGAAAAGTGTAAGTGGATTGTATCAGTGTCAATATCCTGGTTGTGGCAGTCTGTGCTGTCCTGTACTTAATACTTATACTTTAATGTATGTATACTGAATTAGTGGGGAAGGCAATGGCACCCCACTCCAGTACTCTTGCCTGGAAAATCCCATGGACGGAGGAGCCTGGTAGGCTGCAGTCCGTAGGGTCGCGAACAGTCAGACACACTGAACAAATTCACTTTCACTTTTCAATTTCATGCATTGGAGAAGGAAATGGCAGCCCACTCCAGTGTTCTTGCCTGGAGAATGCCAGGGCCGGTGGAGCCTGGTGGGCTGCCGTCTATGGGGTTGGGACACAGCTGAAGTGACTTAGCAGCAGCAGCGGCATACTGAATTAGTATACATACAGTATACTAATTTAGTATACTAAACTACGCATACTAAAGTTTTACAAAATGTTCCATTTGAGGAAACTTGGTCTATTGATCCATCTGTCTATTCTTCAACCAATACCATACTATCTTAATTAATTATTGTGCCTGTATAGGAAAACTTAATATCAGATAGAGTTAGTTTTTTTACCTTATTTTTCTTTGTCAGGATTGCTTTAGCTACTCCAGGGACTGTGCCTTTTCACATTAATTTTATAACAAACTCATGTAATCTGTAATAAACCTTGATATGATTTTGATAGGAACAGCATTAAGTCTATAGATCAATTTGGGGAAGATTGACATATTTATTATATTACAAGACTTACAATTCATGAACACTGTCTTTACTAAGGTCTTTGATTTTTATCATCATTTTGTAGCTGTTAGCATGTAGATCATGTACTTGTTTTGTTAAACATATTCCTATTTCAATTTCTTTGAAGTGACTGAAGATGGTATTATGCTTTCAATTTCAATTTCTGCATGTTCATTGTTTCTATATAAAAATGAGACTGCTTTTTGTTATTGATTAATATTTATCATGCTATCTTGCTGAATGCATTTATTCTTAAGGGTTTGTTTTGTTCTTAGGATTTTCTATGCAGATCATCCTGTCATTTCTAAATAGACACATTGTTTTATTCCTTTACAATCTCTATGTTTTTTATTTCTTTTTCCGACCTTTCTGCAATAGTTAGAACTTCCCGTGTTATGTTCAGTAAGAGTACTTGCCTTGTTCCCCATCTTTGGGGGAAAGGATTCAGTCCTTGATCATTAAACATTATGTTAGCTTTAGGTTTTTTGAAGATGCTGTTTATTTAAGTTGAGAATTTTCCCCTGTATTTCAGACTTGCCGAGAGCTTTTATCATGAATGGATATTCCATTAACCTAGTCATTAAACCTCTCTTTTTTATTATGTTTTATATATAAAATCATCACATCCTCAAAACAATTTCAGGAAGTTTACAGCATATGGCTTCCCAGGGTGCTCAGTGGTAAAGAATCTGCCTGCAGGAGACGAAGATTAGATCCCTAGGTCGGGAAGATTCCCTGGAGAAGGAATTGACAACTCACTCCAGTATTCTTGCCTGGAAAATCCCATGGACAGAGGAGCTTGGCGGGCTACAGTCCATGGGTGTTAGAGAAGAGTCATACACGAATTGGAGACTAAACAAACATACAGCATATATACAAATAAAATATAACACTGCTGCTGCTGCTGCTAACTCGCTTCAGTCGTGTCGTGTCCGACGCTGTGCGACCCCATAGAGGGCAGCCCACCAGGCTCCCCTGTCCCTGGGATTCTCCAGGCAAGAACACTGGAGTGGGTTGCCATTTCCTTCTTCAACGCATGAAAGTGAAAAGTGAAAGTGAAGTTGCTCAGTCGTGTCCGACCCTCAGTGACCCCATGGACTGCAGCCTACCAGGCTCCTCCGTCCATGGGATTTTCCAGGCAAGAGTACTGGAGTGGGGTGCCATTGCCGTCTCCGAAAATATAACACAATATAATGTAAATAACATAACGTAAAACAACATAATATGAAAGGCATTGGGAAAATCAGCATGGGAAAAATAAATGAAGTCATAAGAACTCATTCAAAACACTCAATAGTTTTTGTACACTTATGAGAATTTCATCATGCTATAACTGAATTTGGTTCTAGTTTTTATATTCAAAGGCTAGTATTGGTTTCATTAAGACCTTTCAGCCTTTTTAGAAGACTCTGGTTTACTCATACTGACATTCCCTGGCCTAGTACAGTACATAAGCATCAAATTATAGGATAATTAAATTAACTTACTTCCAGTTCATTCATTAATCACGTACCTATCCATTTGTATCTACCTCAAGAAACTCGGATTTCAACTTGTTCTTAAGTAAGAATATGCGTATCAGATGCATCACCCTTAACACCTTTCCTATTAAGGCTGATTTAAGTTTCCCTCCTTTAACATCTTTGCCTTCATTGATAATCTAATGTACGGGTGGGGAAGTGGACAGAAGAATGACGCTCGAGCCCTTTCAGACTGCAAAATTGCATGTGTTTTTTATATGTGTGAAGTGATTTCCTTTGACCGCAACGGAGTTCATAAAATTGATATCTAGCTACTGATTTTTTTTTCCTGAGAAGATAGTACACCAGTCTTCTTTGAGAGTAAGAGAGGAGTTATGAATAAATCCAATTCTTTCTTTAATATACTTGACTGACTTCCTTTCTTCAACTTTAGTGAATACTCCTAGCTGGGGTTCCAGGTGAACTCTAGGATTGTTACAGCTTCTAAACATTTATGTGTCAATTATCCAGGGAGGAAAATTACATTCCCCAGTCACCTCAAAATTTTACTGCTAGTGAGAGTCTGAGTTTACGAAATGCCTACTGGTATTGTAGTTTCTAAGATCTGTGCCTCAGAGTCAGAAGCCTGTCTTAGTAACCTGGGTTGCGTCTGCCAAAGGTCAACTTTATGACCTCAAGGAAGTTGCTTTTTCTCTCTAAGCCTCCATGTCCTCTGCTGTGACATGGTAGAAAATGATTTCTGCTACGTTGGGTCATTTGAAGATTAAAACAGATCATTAATGTAAAAGACTAGCACAGTGTCTGGCCCATAGCAAGGGTGCCATGAATGTATATTAGCTACTATTATTTCTAGAATCATTAACGGTTTTCGCACAGGTTAGGTATAGTAAAAGTTTTAAAATGTCTTATAAATTTTTAGGTCCTCTCAGGACTGTCCTGGTTCTGATCTTTGTGTATATTGAGGACACTACACTGGGTCTTAAGAATTGGTGTTTTGACCTCAGTGAGGTTGCCTCGATCAGATCTGTATTAGCATTATGAAAATTAAATGTGTGTTATATGTTAAATTCCCAGGATAATACTGCATATCTTAACATTCAAAAGATGTGAGCATGCTGCTTCTTTTATTCTCCCTTTTCCTTCAGAGAATATTATCTGATACCAGTAAAATAGTGAAGTGGGGACACTGGGACTCAAACACAGGGGAAAGCTTAAGATATAAGGGAAATTATCAGCTCTGTAGTCCTAGAAGCGATCTTTATGTTTATCTTGAGAACACAGTTTCTGGACTTAAAAAAAAAAGTATTGGCATATCCCAACAATCTGTACTGTTCTAGGATTTTATCGCTTAGGAGTGAATATGATTTGAACTTAATACATTTTTGTTGTTGTTCAGTTGCTAAGTTGTATCTGACTCGTGACCCCATGGACTCTAGCCCATCAGGCCCTCTGTCCATGGGATTTTCCAGGCAAGAATACTGAAGGGGGTTGCCATTTCCTTCTCCAGAGGATCTTTCTGACCCAGGAATCGAACCCACATCTCCTGCATTGACAGATGGATTCTCTTCCACTGAGCCACCAGGGAAGCCTCATCTTTAAAGTTGTCAGATTCAGAAAAAGACAGATCCATCTCTTGATCTTAAACATGGTACTAAAGTAAATTGCTTGAGAAAATTGGATTCCAAAGATTACATGTGGAGAATTTTGAAGTGTGACCATATTCCACTGAAGTTCAGAGAAGCCCAAATAAAAGAATTATGGACTGACTGACAGCTGTGTTTTGAGCTTTTTGAAAGGGCTATCTTATCTTGAAGATTATGACTTTGGAGGAACTAAGGTGCTTGGCAGTGGAAAGATTCGGAACATGTGAAATTCCTTAAAAATGTATTGACTTAATTATGGCTATGTTGCACATACTTATTTAAAAAAAAAAACCCTTTATACTTAAAAAAATAGGGATAAGTTCAAGTTACATTAATTTTCCCATTCTCAAAGTGCTGTTTAGTTCTGGCCTATGATGTTTGTATTCTTTACAAATATTAATATATTGACATGTTGGAAACCTGGGGATTAATGCTGAGAAAGGCTAGGATAATTGAAAAATGTTTCGACAGACTGATCTTATTGACGGTGCCAAATGAATCTGAATCCTACTGGAATATATTGTTATATCATCCTGAACATATTTAGACAGTGGTGATTATTTTAAGGTTTAAAAAAAAAAACTGGAAAGCAGGTACAGAGCAATTCTTTTAGTTATTGGCAAAATAGTATTTTATATTGCATCATTTCTGCTGAAAGATTGTTCTGTTGAAGATGAACAATTTATACATAAATTTATGGTTCAGTTCAGTCGCTCAGTCGTGTCTGACTCTTTGCGACCCCATGAATCGCAGCACGCCAGGCCTCCCTGTCCATCACCAACTCCCGGAGTTCACTCAGACTCATGTCCATCGAGTCGGTGATGCCATCCAGCCATCTCATCCTCTGTCGTCCCCTTCTTCTCCTGCCCCCAATCCCTCCCAGCATCAGAGTCTTTTCCAATGAGTCAGCTCTTGGCATGAGGTGGCCAAAGTACTGGAGTTTCACCTTTAGCATCAGTCCTTCCAAAGAACACCCAGGGCTGATCTCCTTTAGAATGGACTGGTTGCAGCTCCTTGCAGTCCAAGGGACTCTCAAGAGTCTTCTCCAACACCACAGTTCAAAAGCATCAATTCTTTGGCACTCAGCTTTCTTCACAGTCCCCAACTCTTACATCCATATATGACCATAGGAAAAACCAGAGCTTTGACTAGATGGACCTTTGTTGGCAAAGTAATGTCTCTGCTTTTCAATATGCTATCTAGGTTGGTCATAACTTTTCTTCCAAGGAGTAAGCATCTTTTAATTTCATGGCTGCAATCACCATCTGCAGTGATTTTGGAGCCCCCAAAAATAAAGTCTGACACTGTTTCCACTGTTTCCTCATCTATTTCCCATGAAGTGATGGGATCAGATGTCATGATCTTCGTTTTCTGAATGTTGAGCTTTAAGCAAACTTTTTCCCTCTCCTCTTTCACTTTCATCAAGAGGCTTTTTAGTTCCTCTTCACTTTCTGCCATAAGGGTGATGTCATCTGCATATCTGAGGTTATTGATATCTCCCCTGGCAATCTTGATTCTAGCTTGTGCTTCTTCCAGTCCAGCGTTTCTCATGATGTACTCTGCATAGAAGTTAAATAAGCAGGGTGACAATATAGAGCCTTGACGTACTCCTTTTCCTGTTTGAAAACAGTCTGTTGTTCCATGTCCAGTTCTAACTGTTGCTTCCTGACTTGTATATAGGTTTCTCAAGAGGCAGCAGGTCAGGTGGTCTGGTATTCCCATCTCTTTCAGAATTTTTTATAGTTTATTGTGATCCACACAGTATAATTCAAAGATAGTTTCTGAGTTTCTTCTTATCAGACATTCTGCCTTAATCCTGTTTCTCAGTTGACAAATGAGATACTGTCCTTTGCTCTTTTAGGAAAGGAGTGTACTCAGGATGAAAGCACAGCAGCTGCCATCTTCACTGTTCAGATGGATGACTATTTGGGTGGCAAACCTGTGCAGAACAGAGAACTTCAAGGCTATGAGTCTACAGATTTTGTTGGCTACTTTAGAGGAGGTCTGAAATACAAGGTAAGCAGCTCCCTCATTGTTTTATGACCCCCTTTCTCTTCCTGTGCATCCATACCTCATGTCTTGATAGAATAAAAGTTCATTGAGAGCAGGTTTTTTTTTTTAATTGGAAGATAATTGCTTTACAATATTGTGTTGGGTTCTGCCATAGAGCAATGTGAATCAGCCGTAAGTATACACATGTCCTCTCCCTCTTGAACCTCCCCTCCGTGCCCCCGCCACCTCATCCCACCCCTCGAGGTTGTCACAGAGCACCGGGTTGAGCTCCCTGTCCTGTACAGCAGCTTCCCACTGGCTGGCTGTTTTACACCTGGTAGTATATGTCAATGCTATTTAAACCGAGTGAAGTAATTCAGAAAGAGGGCAGGGTATTTAGTTTTCATTTAAATCTATTTTGTTCACTGGTATAGCCCCAGGACACTCTAGACACATAATAGGTATTTGATAAATGTTTATGGAATATATGGTATAATGTGTGACATATTCTGACTTAATCTCATTTGGCAGGGTAATTTTTAGTGAAGTTAAGTAAATATAGGCAACATGGGCATTAATAGTGTTTATTTTTTGCTATTCTAAAGAATCTCTGAATTTGCTACAAATAACCCATGACTCAGGAATTTCAGTTGTTCTGGAACATATGAATCCAGTATTTATAGCAATCATAACTTCAGTTAATACATAGAACTATACATACATTTCCCAGATAGCTTAGTTTGATCTTAGAAATGTTACAAATGAAACCACTGAACTGAACATATGTGTGATTCAGCCTCTCAAACTCCTACACATATACTGGCATACACACATTACCCCCCTCCCCCGCCCCCGACACACACACACTCACACTCACAGAGTTTATGTGTTTTGGCCTGAAACTCATCATCAAATGATTTTACTTTGGAAATAAACAAGTAAAATATCAGAAAATTAACTCTCTCTGTACCTTTAAGGCAACTTTCAGTAAAGGATAGCTTTTTCTGGAATTCTCTCCGTGACCCTTGCAGATTGTCCATCTTTCATTATTCCCCATGCCCCTGAGAATGTTCAGTTAAAGTGTGAGGAATATCTTCCCTACAAACACCCCAGAAACAATCTTTTTTAAAATCAAACATGCTTTGGCAGCAGTCTTTGAGACCCTACCACCTCACCCCTCCAGTATATTAGCCCTGTGGAGACCTTAAACTTCAGAAGTAAATTACTAAACTAGAATTCTGACTCTAGTCTAGAGACTATTAAATATGAAACTCTTGCCTTTTATTTAATTCACATGAGTTACTTTTATGTCAAATGAGCCTGAAATATACTGTATATTAGTGAATCCAAGATTTAGAGTAAGCTGGGGCTTGTCTTACTAAATGCAGGCACTGTGCCATCATCCTGGTTATGAACCCATTTCTGTCACATGTAGCTTGTTGGCCTCAGGGAAACAGGTTTTCTGTGCTCAGTTTCCTCAAATGTGCAACGGTAACAAGAGCTTTCTTGTGTAGGTGTCATAAGGATTAGAATAATTGATAAAAATGTGTATGTTATAGTGCATATGCAATCATTTGAGACTCATGCTATTGTTAATTCTTCTGGTATTAGTTGGTCTTCTGAAATGAAATTTCTGGAAATATATTTGAAAGTGGACATGACAAAAGTAATTTTACAGTTATTGAATAATTGTCTTCTAATTATCAACATTAAAAGCACCACAAATCAGCATTTTTGAGAAAGAGGATATTTGCACATAGAGGTCAAATTTATCAGCAAAAAAATCAGTTTACTATCTTATCATTAGTGACATTAACCAGATGTAACATGTGTAGTTGTAGCTAGACTTGATAGGAGATGTGGAAACAGAGATCATTTTACCACCAAGAACAGCAAGGATTATTATTATTATGTTATACTTAATTTCATGCTTTTAGGGATATACTAAGCACTTCTCATGTGTCATCTCATTTAAAAAAAAAAAAAAGCCCTGTAGTACAGTTTCTATCATTATCATCCTATTAAGATAAATAAATGGAAGCTTAGAGAGCTTAATTTGTGAAGGTCTCATAGGTGCTATATGACTGAACTGGGTGACTGACTCCTGTGCCTAAGCTAGAAACCATGATATTAATGATGCTTTCAATATAAGTAAATGGTTCAAATGTCTGGATGAATTTTTTATTTAAGAATACTCTCTGAAAAGGATATTGTGTCTATTTGAAATAAGTAAAACTTGGTAAAGTCTACCATTACCAAATCAGCAATGGTCACATTTAGTTGCCATATGTAGTATAAAGATGTAGCCAGGAAACATTGAGACCATCTCCCCATGTCCCATGTCATTTAATTGTCTTGTGGTTTTTTTTCTCTGTGAAGTTTTATAGGGAGTTGGGGAGGAGTTATAGAGGATTAATTACTTACTACTGCTTCCTTATATTATATCTGGCTAAGCCCCTTTCCCAGCTTGAACAAGACCCAGCCCCAACTGGGTTGTAAATAGCAACAATTAGACATCTGTCAGCCAGTAAAACTGTATTTATGGTGCCCTTGGTTTAGAAGATCATTCACCTTGCTTTCATTCTGTGAAGTAGGTAGAAGGAGACTGGGAGTTTCTAGGGTTCATTCAGCAATGTTCACAGAAGAATTAATTACTTTCTGATATGGATATATGTGAAACTTAAGTTTTTTGTTCATTTTTGGCATCAAATATTAGAGACAAAATTAATTTTTAAAATACCATTAAATGTTCACAGACTATATATAAATCACTCTGATAGTTCACCATATGAAATTATCCTAATATTATATATTTATTTTCAGCCTAAGTCAACTCTATATTTTATGACTTTTTTTCAGAGCACAGACTGCACCAGGTCTTAGTTGCAGCATGTGGGATCTAGTTCCCTGACCAGGGATTGAACTTGGGGCCCCTGAATTGGGAGCCTGGAGTCTTAGCCACTGGAACACCAGAGAAGTCCCCCGAGCACAGTGTTCTTACACTATTTTTTGGTATCAGATCACAGTATAATTCTTATTTTAAAAAATTAAAATGGCCAAGCATAAGTAATATGTAGATGAAAACCTTTATTTTTATTGTATACTACTTTGTGCTGTCAAGAAATATGGCGATCCTTTTAAAATTATGAACTGGGAAATTATTATGTATTTGTAAAAGCTTGTGGTTATAGTTATCCTGAAGTCAGTATTTAAGCCCGTACTAATAAAACTTCTATATTCATGAGGGCCTTTTGGAAACGTGGAGAAGTCTAAAAGTCATTGGAAATTTAAAGAATGTGCTATTAATTATATATGAAGCTTGACTTCTTTCTTTGTATATGTTGATGTAATAAACTTGAAATTTGGATTATTTAATAGACTTCATTTTTCAAAGATTTTGTTTTGATGTGAGCCATTTATTTTTAAAGGCTTTATTGAATTTGTTACAATATTCTTTGTGTTTTATGTTTTTGGTTGTTTGGCCCTGAGGATGTGGGATCTTAGCTCTCCAACCTGGGATTGAACTCACACCCCTGCATTGGAAGGCAGAGTCTTAACCACTGGACTCTGGGGAAGTCCCATATAGACTTTTTATACTGCTGATTTTCTTTCCATATTATCATGGGAGGATTTTGATTAATAAATAACAGATTTATTTCCACTGCACCTTTATTTTGCACATTCAGTTCAGTTCAGTTCAGTCGCTCAGTTGTGTCTGACTCTTTGCGACCCCATGAACCGCAGCACGCCAGACCTCCCTGTCCATCACCATCTCCCAGAGTTCACTCAAACTCATGTCCATCGAATTGGTGATGCCATCCAGCCATCTCATCCTCTGTCATCTCCTTTTCCTCCTGCCCCCAATCCCTCCCAGCATCAGAGTCTTTAATTATGGAAGTAAATAAATATTGTTGTCCCTAACATTTTAATTCAAGAAAAGAATGAAAAGCTTGAAAAAGCTGAAAGCTAATTTCAAATAATGCACGAAGACGTGCTTGATACAGTTCATCTTTTTTTGTCACCATTTCTTAGTTCAACGTGGTTGGACTTTGATTTTCTTTTTGTTTTGATGGGATAAGCAACTAATTTAGACTGTAAATACTTAGGCCTGGCCTGTTTTGTAAACTCTTTTTACCTAAATAAATAGATAAATAAGACAGGTGATTACTTAATGTAAAATCAAGGACTAAGATTAGAAGCAGCCCACACCTGGCAAGCACTCAGGTTCTTCCTCTGTCTTGAGGCTGTGACCGTGGGAATTTCATGCTGCCTGGTTCCCTGGCCCCCTTCGTGTATGCTTGTGACCTTTGACTCTCTAACCTCCTGTTACCTTTTCCTCTGAAATCCTTATCTGCCTTCTCATTCAGTGCTTTGAGAATCATTAGTTCTCCAAAGGAAAAGAATAACAACTCTTTTCTGTTTATTTAGCAGCTTTTATATATTGAGGGTTTTCAGTAAATATTTGCGGTATTAACTGGAATGGTTAAAATAGGAAGGACAAAGAGCCTAAAATAAAACAATTACCTATTGATTTGCCTGTTGGAAATTCTCTTCTGTATATTTAATTTTTCACACGCACTTGGCTGTTTTCTCTTGGCCTAGCAAGCAGTTTGGTACCAACACGCTGCCGTGTCAAAGCCTCATCTGTTTTGCTTTGTTTTCTTTCTCTCACTGATCAGGCTGGAGGTGTGGCGTCTGGACTCAATCATGTGCTTACAAATGACTTGACCGCTCAGAGGCTCCTGCATGTGAAAGGTCGGAGAGTCGTCAGAGCCACGGAAGTTCCCCTAAGCTGGGACAGTTTCAACAAGGGTGACTGCTTCATCATTGACCTTGGCACTGTAAGTTTTATGCTTACCTGGAGATGTCTAGAGGAAGGTAAATTATTTTCAGATCAAATCAGATGTATGTGTTGTGGAAGATACTCACTTTTTCTACACACTAGAAAGTGGTCATGGCTACGTGAGATGCAATCATATCATATGACTAGTTGGCAAGTATTTAAATGACACATAAAACTTCAGAAGTTTTTATTTCTTTTGATAAACTTAATTAGAATGGAGTAATGATTTAGTTCTTCCTACCATAGAACAGAAATTGAATAATTCTTAATATATTTCCCCTTCTTCTTGAACAGAGCTTCCTCTAATTATTTTTGTCCTGAAATGTGTGTGGGAAAACATTGCTTGAGGGGGAAATTGATTCCCCCAGGAAGCAAAGATTCTAGAATTTAACATGGACGTAGGATGAGTGTAAATAGCCTGCCTGAAGGGTGTAGGGAAAGTGTTTCAACAAATACTAATATATCCCGTATATCCACACACATAGTACTATTTCGTACTTGCTAATTCTCTCAGAATTGTTAGAAGAAAAGGCACAAATACAAATGTCAAGTATTATTTTAGTGGGATGGGCAATATCTGACTTAAGTCTTTAAAACTTTGTAAGGTTTCAAAAGTAGAAGGGGAAAAAAAAATAGAAATAAAGGCTATTTCCTGCTACTGGCAACCACATGCAGTAGCAGGGTTGCCCTTTTCTTCTCCAGGGGATCTTCCCAAACCAGGGATCAAACCCATGTCTCCTATATTGCAGGTGGATTCTCTACCACTGAGCCACCAGGGCACAGTGATTCCTACCTAAGTATTTTGTTTTTCTGCCTCTCCTTAGGCAGTATGTTAGGGAAGAGCATCAGTCAGAGGCCAAAAGAGTTTATTTCATGTATATAGAGAGAAGTGATACTAAGGAATTTAAAAATGGAACTACACAAAGCTCAGTGTGAGCAGTGTTAAGCTGGCAGGAGCACAGAAACTGAATATGCTGAGGTTGTAAATGGTTTGGAAAATGATCCAAATTGTAAATTTCATTGGGTTCCCTAAGCGTCACCTCTACTTTGATTACTCCTAGTGTATAATCCGACTGTCTTAGATTATACTAGCTGTGTGCATAGTTGAGATTATGCTACTAATGCCCAAAGTACAATTCCCCAGTGTCACATTTAGACGTCTACATGCAAAATGGCAGTATCCTTGCCCTGTATTTCACAGTGAATTTCATGGAAATGTCCTTTTCAACTTTAGTGCTATCCTGTTGCCCTAACCAGACTTCCTAACCAGAAGTCCTAACCTTCATATCTAGGCAGAAAACGGATACTATTCTCTCTCTCCACTCATCAGCAAGCAAAATCATGACATAAATAGATGATCTGGTGTATTAAGCTGTGCAGTTCCAAAGACAGTCACAGCACTTGGAATCTCTCACAGCTAATGTACAATAATTAAGTTTCTCTCTTAACTATTTATATTTTATAGCCCTTTTCCCTTTATAATTTACAAAGTATTTTTATAGATAAGGTGATATGGTTCATGGAAAAAGTGGACCTCAGTTTTCATCAAATTGAATATAATCTCAGGTTCTCGTCTATAAATTTGGGTATTTGATTAGATGTGCTCTGGGGTCCATAAATACTTCCCATTGATAATGTAATTCATCATTGCTATTACTTGAAAATATTTCTTTCCTAAAAAAATATTTTATATATAATGTATTTGCTTTGCAAGCACAGTAATCTCTTTGTCATGAATAGTGTCCAATTGAACTTTCCAACTCTCTACTCTTTGATGTTGAGCAAGTCATTAACCTCTTTGAGCCGTAACTTCCTTGTTTTTTTTTTTTTTTCATCTTGACTGTGGTTTTTAGTGACATACTGATCTCAGCTGATGATGATTCAGACCCATCTGACACACAATCATATCTGGAAATGGCAGTTACCATCCCAGTTTCCAGGAAAAACCACCTTAGAAGATGTGAGAAAGTCACTTGCGCTAAAGCAGGTTGAGCAGTGATCTGGGATGAGACCTGAATCTTTCTATTCATAGTTTACATCCTTTGCATTCTACAAAGTGTGATATGGCTCTATAACAGAGTATCTTGCAACAGTTTCAGAATCTGCTTGATTCAGAATAGATTATGTCTAATCTGGTTTAGAATCTACTGATATTAGTATTAATAATGAAATTATTTGGCTTCCCTGGTGATTTAATGGTAAAGAATTTGCCTGCAGTAGAGTAGACACGGAGATGCGGGTTTGATCCCTGGGTTCAGAAGATCCCCTGGAGGAGAAAATGGCAACCTACTCCAGTAGTCTTGCCGGGAAGATCCCATGGACAGAGGAGCCCACTGGGCTATAGTCTATGACGTTGCAAAAGAGTTGGACACGACTGAGCAACTAGACAACAGTGAAATTACTTATTATTTTACTGAAAAGGTATTGAGTTTCCACAATGGGCTGCATAGTTCAGTGCTGTGCTAGACTGATTATAGCTCTGGTAACATGCTGTCTTCCCATAGGTAATACCCGTTATGGGAATATTCCCCATAAATCCAGGCTCATGTCATAGGGAAGAGTCTCTATAAAAGGTTCAAGGACATTGACCTATTTAATGGTAAATTTTCTTTGTTTTATGTAGTTAATATTTCCAGTGACTTTCAAGTTATCTCCTGCTCTCGTGGCTGATTGGAGACATTTGGGATAATTTTCTTACCGCAATCCTTGAAGCTGATTCCCTCTTATGTTGTGGAACTTTCCCACCACTCCTAGAGATATCCTAGTAGGATTCAAGCTCTGAATTCCTAAGTATTTTAGAAAAAACACCCACATGACCTGTGTTTATGTTACTAACCTTTAACCAGTTGGTATGTTGCCAAAAGTTTCTAAAAGGTGATAAGATCTTGCAATTACCTTGGGGACTTTATTTTTGGGGTGTGTCACAGTCAGCCAAGAAGAATGGAATCAAAATCTCTGTCATAATATTTCAATAGCAGTTATTGAGTTAATCATTTCATGACCACTTTCTGCTTTAGTGGGCACAAAGGGAAGCCAGTGCTGTTACTTTGCGTGTTTCATGACCCAGGTATGAAGAAGATAGGCTGAACATCTAAAGCTGTCATTCAGCTAAAGCCACATGGCCAACACTAAGGTTATGGGTATAACCTAAATCCTGTATCTTGATTGTTCTTGAGGGAAGTGAGCTTTTTTTTTTGGATCAACAATCACTAGTATTAAGGTGATGTGGCATATACCTTAGTAACATTTGGTATGATAGGATTTTGTACTACAGTAAATATTCCCTAGGGGCTTCCCTGGTGGCTCAGCAGCAAAGAACCTGTCTGCCAGTGCAGGAATGAGGGTTCGATCCCTGGGTCAGGAAGATCCCCTGGAGAAGGAAATGGCAACCCGCTCCAAGATTTCTTGCTTGGGAAATCCCATGGACAGAAAAGGCTGGCAGGCTATAGTCCATGGGGTCTCAAAAGAGTCGGACATGATTAAGTGACTGCATAACAATATTGACAAAATATTCCCTAGACGTGACAGCGTAATCTTCTCAACCTAAAGCATGAAATTGTAAAATTATTCATTTAATCCCTTTGGAAGTTAAGAAAATTATTGTTTTAGAGGATGATTTGGATAAGTTGTCATATTTAGTGTATTTTCAGTAAATAATATGAGACATGGCTAGATTTCAGCAATTTGGAATTTACCGAATTATTGGAAAAATGCTTTTGAAATATATATTTTAATGTTGCTGAATTTATGAATCATTACTCTCCCACTACTTTTAAAGATATGAGGAATTTGTAGAAATTAAAGACATCACAGCTTAATATTGCAACAGAACATCTGTAACCTGAGAATGTGAGTGATAATGAAAAAAAAGCCCATATTCTCAAAGTTTGGCATCTGAAGTTAACTCTTTTAGAAGTGTATATCAGAGCCAGCCACTAGTGGAGAATTAGGTTTCAGAGAAATAGGAATCTGTGCTGAATTTTTTTTTTTTCTTGTTGGTTATCCATTTTATTTATTTAAAAAAAAATTATTTATTTTAAATTGAAGGATAATTGCTGTGGTGGGCTTTTAATCATGATGTTCTGCACGGTCTGTTCCCTTGTTAACTTATTTGGTCAGTTATGCGGTGTTGCCCTACTGCCTTGCTATTTATAATCTATCCTGCCCTCTCTCATAGTCATCTGCTTCAAGAAAGCAGCCTACACTTCCTCATTGACCAGACCTGGCCTTCAACCCACGTCTTCTGACTTTCACTCCCACCATTTCTTTGAAACTGTACTTCTTATGAGCATCAATGCCTTCTGCTAAATCCAGTGAACTCGTCTCATCTACGTGCCTCCCGTGCTGCAGTTGACACTGTTGTTGTCATTAAAGCACGTCAGATTATCCCACCCACCCCTCCCCCATTCCAGAGACTGGAATGTTAATGGCCTGGGATGGGGAGAGAGTTGAGAATGAAAGTGTGCGTCTGGTTTGCAGTCTTCAGCCTCCCTCCTCTCTAACCTTCCTAGAGCCATTGACATTTCACTGAATCTTAAGTGCTGGGCTTTGACCTCTATCCTAAGGCATTTGCTGGAAAGCATCCTCACTTTGGTCTTCTGAGATGCCCACATGTCCACGGCAAGGCCCTTCCCGGTTCTGTCAGCCACAACTGTACCCACCCTTAGGCGTTCTGCTTAGTTTCTCCCATGCCACATAAAAGTTTTGGGAACAGTGTGTCCAAGTTGTTGCCAATACCTGTTAGTCCAGCTGCCTGGACACTGTCCAGAGTTGTTTCTGCTCTCATGCTCAGCATCGCGGATAAATGTATGGCAAACATGTAGGACAAGAAGTTTACCAAGCTCTTCTCAAACATTCATTGCACCTGGTCATGTTTCCTCGTCCGCTTGTAATGACCTACTTTTTTTGGACCAGACAAACTAGTCTTACACCATTTCACACTGCTGCCCTCTTGGTGGTTCCTGCAGTTCAGTCTAGTCCTGAAGGCCAAGACCGTGGGTCTTGATATACAGACCTGACTTTCTAGACCATATCCTCACTCCTCCCCTGCAAAACTCTTAACTCTAGCAAAATCAACTTTCTTTTCAATTAAAATTTTGTTGGCTTTCAGACTTTTGTCTCTAGTATGACTTAAGGAGACTAACTTTAAAACTGAAAACTGAGCAGAATCGTCTTTTTTCTGGATACATTTTTCCTTACTCCAAAGTACTCCACTAGATACTGGGGACAACAAGAAGAGAAATGGGAAAGATCAACCTAATTTTAAATCTGTAGAATTTACTCTGCAGTAAAAGTACGGACGAATGGCATTTAGTGTGTTCTTAGCATGTGTTGGGTGTTTGGAGTATAAAGATGAAAACCAGATAGCCTTTGACCTCAAGGTGCTGTGAAGTGGTGAGAGACACAAACACATACACAAATCAGAGTATGATCAGGTGGAATGTTAGAAGCGTTGGAATAGAGCTACACACGTGCTGTAACTAAAGAATGGATGAGGGCACTAAGAACGATGGCTTTCAAGGTATTAGGAACTATAATTTAATTCTCAATCATGGTTCCACACTGGAATCATTTAGAAGAGGTTTTAAGAGTACTGATACCTGTGATTTGATTCCTGGAATTCTGATTTTAAGGTTTTGGAATGGGCCTTTGGTATAGGTTCTTTTTTTTTAACTTTTAATTCTTTTTTGGCTGTGCCACATGTCACATGGATTTTAGTTCCTTGACCAGTGATGAAACCCATGTTTCTGCATTGGAAGTGGGGAGTCTTAACCACTGGGCTGCTAAGGAAGTCCCGATGTAGATTCTTTTTAAGCCCCACCCCAGGTTATTGAACATTCCCATTTCAGTATGGGCAATGTCTAAAGGTGCTGGGAAGTTCACAGTCATATGTCTAAAGAACAAGTAAGTCAGTTAAAAATAGTTGAGTCACCTACTTATGTGGCTGGCGGAAATTATTTTAATAAGATGTGACTGTAAGACTTCCTTGGTTTGCTAGGTACTTTGAGTAGAACACAATCTCACCTTCTCTTCTTATAAAAAGTTTGCTCCAAAAGCTGTCACTTGGTCCCGATAAGTGACATCATTGCTGCAGCCATGCTAGAGTTGTCCAAGTCATTTCCCCCTTTCCCCGTCCTCCAGTACCCATCCAAAGGCATGGCTGACCCTCCCTGTAGACTTCTGTCTTACATATATCCCTCTATTCCTCTCTGCTTCTCCATCAGCACTGCTCTGTCCTACCTCACATGCAATTCCTCCTTTCTGGTCGCCCAGCATTCTGTGACCATCCACACCCTCTGTATCCATCTTCTACCCTTCAGTCAGAGATGCTTTTAAAACCACATATGAACACGTGTACACCTGTGGCAGATTCATGTTGATGTATGGCAAAAAAAATACAATATTGTAAAGTAATTAGCCTTCAATTAAAATAAATAAATTTAAATTAAAAAAACCACATATGCATGTCATTGAAGGATATTGAGGTAGCTTGACTTTAAANATTTCAACTTTGTTTGGATTAATTTTATGATAAAAAATGTACAGTGTCATAGTAAATTTAAGTGAACATTTGAAAAAGATGCACTTTTTTATTGCTTGCTGGTATTTCTAAAGATCACACTTATTTCAAGTTAGTAACATTCATAGGTCTTCAAAGTCTATAAATTGTAAGTTATTTAATATTAGTTAACAGTAGTCACATCTTCTATATATTTATTCTTTTTCCTGTCTACTTAGATATCAGTTTCAAAGAGAAATATATATAATATCTACTATGAGTGTAGAATTATCTATTTCTTCTTCCTCTTCTAATAGTATGCATGCCATGCATTTTGACGCTCTATTGCTGGGTGCATATAGTAATATAATACAGCGTGGGGGCAAGGGGAGAAGCAAGATATTGGAGGTGAAATGAAACTAATGTAGCTGCAAGTAAGCAAGCCAGCAAGCAATAAATAGTTAAATGCCAGCTTGCAAATAAGGAGAGTAATTTTAGAAAAAAAATTGCAACAACCTATCAGCATGAGAGTATAAGTAGCTATGGGCTATGCAATTCCTCTGTATCTAAAGTTTCAGAGGACATTATAGATAATTCTAAAACAGAAAAGCTACTTTATCTATCCGCCTACCTACCTATGTATCTATCTATCTATGAAAGGTTGACCTTTGAACAACAGTGGCTTAATTGTGGGTTCCTCCACATTTGCAGATTCAATCAATCACGGATCTTGTAGAACTGTAGCATTTAATATTTAAAAATATCTGTGTTTAAGTAGACCCAAGCAGTTCAAATTTGTTTAAGGGTCAACTGTATTTTTTAATAGTTATTATCTGGGATGGGTATTTGAATTTCATATTCTCATGTACCATCTCTTAAGATTTAATATTTGAATTAAGCTGCTGACTTTCTGGGGGGAAAGCAATGGCAACCCACTCCAGTACTCTTGCCTGGAAAATCCCATGGACAGAGGAGCCTGGTAGGCTGCAGTCCATAGGGTCGCCAAGAGTCAGACACAACTGAGCGACTTCACTTTCACTTTTCACTTTCATGCATTGGAGAAGGAAATGGCAACCCACTCCAGTGTTCTTGCCTGGAGAATCCCAGGGACGGGGGAGCCTGGTGGTCTGCCGTCTATGGGGTCGCACAGAGTCAGACACAGCTGAAGCAATTTAGCAGCAGCAGCAGCAACTGACCTTCTAGCTCACCCAGCCTACCATGATCAGGCAGTCTTGTACTCCTTGGGCAGTGACAAAAGCAAACAGGAGCAATCAGTGATCAGGGTATCACGAACAGGAAGATGAGCTCTACTGGCTCCAGAGCAGGAATTAAAATGGTAAGACAGAAGGTGGAAGGAAACATGGATTTGGAAAACTACTGGAAAACTTATTTACTCTGGTCTCAATATCTATCAGTACAAAGATTAATATGTTCTTGGATTCATAGGATTAATTCTCCCCAAATTTCTCATGACTCTAGCCTTTTTTCATAAGTGTGTTGGATATTCACTTTTTGCAACATCAGTCACTCATATTTTGAGCTTCCATAAGTTGACACTTAAGCTCTGAATCATGGCACCCCTGGGCTCTGACTTCCTTGCCAGGCCATGGTTCTGCAGTGTCTGCCCTCCTCTATGTATGTTAACAAACATTGCCAGAGAGCTTTCTAAACTATGTCTTGTCAGATTCCAATGATGGCTTACCTTCTCCTCTGCTCCCTCTCACCATCTTTCTATAATAGGCTTGGATTGGTAGTAGTTTCTTGCAGGGTGTGTTTCCAGTCTTTGTTGATTTCCTTAAAACCTTCTCACACTGTATATATGATCTTTATCAACTCTCCTGAACCATTCCCACATCCAAGGTCAGGAGTGGCAGCTGCGCTTCACTGGACTGGCCGTGTGGAGATATCCCACGTCCAAGGTCAAGAAAAATCCCAGTAAGGCGGTAGGCACTGGAGCTGCTGTGAGGTGATACCCCACATCCAAGGGCAAGGGAGGAGCCCCAGCAAGATGGTAGGAGGGGCAAATTCACATTTAGAATCAAACCCCACTCCCACCAGAAATGCTCAGAGGGCTCACACAAACCTTGTGTGCACCAGGACCCAGTGACCCCAAAGAGATTGAGACACAACTGTGTTTGAGTGTCTCCTGTGGAGGTACGGGTCAGCAGTGGTCTGCCGCAGGGGCAGGGGCTCTGGGTGTGGATATGGCATAAGTCCTCTTTGAGGAGGTTGCCATTAACCCCACCGTAGAGTTGTCAGAACTTACACAGGACTGGGAAATAGATTCTCGGAGGGCACAACAGAACCTTGGGCACCAGGACCCAGGAGAAAGGAACAGTGACCCCACAAGACTTGCCTGTGGGTGTCTGGAAGTCTCCTGTGAAAGTGTGGGTCAGTGGTGGCCTGCTGCAGAGTTGGGGCATGGACTGTAGCAATACAGGCATGGGATCTTTTGAGGGAGGTCACCATTATCTTCATTACCTCCACCATAGTTTGGCCCTAGGTATAGCAGGGAGGGGACACAGCTCTACCCATCAACAGAAAATTGGATTAAAGATTTACTGAGCATGGCCCTGCCCATCAGAACAAGACCCAGTATCCCCCTCAGTCAGTCTATTCCATCAGGAAGCTTTCACAAGCCTCTTATCCATCTCCATCAGAGGGCAGACAGACTGAAAACCACCGTCACAGAAAACTAACCAATCTGATCACATGGACCACTACCTTGTCTAACTTAATGAAACTATAACCCATGCCATGTAGGGCCACCGAAGACAGATGGGTCATGGAGAGTTCTGACAAAATGTGGTCCACTGGAGAAGGGAATGGCAAACCACTTCAATATTCTTGCCTTTAGAACCCCATGAACAGTATGAAAAGGCAAAAAGATAGGACACTGAAAGATGAACTCCCCAGGTCAGTAGATATCCAATATGCTACTGGAGATCAGTTGAGAAATAACTCCAGAAAGATGAAGGGATGGAGCCAAAGCAAAACCAACACCCAGTTGTGGATGCGACTGGTAATAGAAGCAAGGTCAGATGCTGTAAAGAGCAATATTGCATAGCAACCTGGAATGGTAGGTCCATGAATCAAGGCAACCTGGAAGTGATCAAACAGAATATGGAAAGAGTGAACATCAACATTCTAGGAATCAGCGAACTAAAATGGACTGGAATGGGTGAATTTAACTCAGATGACCATTATATCTACTACTGTGGGCAAGAATCCCTTAGAAGAAATGGAGTAGCCATCATAGTCAACAAAACAGTCCTAAATGCAGAATTTGGATGCAGTCTCAAAAATGACAGAATGATCTCTGTTCATCTCCAGGGGAAACCATTCAATATCACAGTAATCCAACTCTGTGCCCTGACCAGTAACGCTGAAGAAGCTGAAGTTGAACAGTTCTATGAAGACGTACAAGACATTCTAGAATTAATACTCAAAAAAGATGCCCTTTTTATTTTAGGGTACTGGAATACAAAAGTAGGAAGTCAAGAAACACCTGGAGTAACAGGGAATTTGGCCTTGGAATACAAAATGAAGCAGGGTAAAGGCTAATAGAGTTCTGCCAAGAGAATGCACTAGTCATAGCAAACACTCTTTTCCAACAAAACCTGAGAAGATTCTACACATGGACATCACCAATGGTCAACACTGACATGAGATCGATTATATTCTTTGCAGTGAAAGATGGAGAAGCTCTATACAATGAGCAAAAAGAAGACCAGGAGCTGACTGTGGCTCGGATCATGAACTCCTTAATGCCAAGGTAAGACTTAAATTGAAGAAAGTGGAGAAAACCACTAGACCATTCAGGTATGACCTAAATCAAATCCCTTATGATTATTCAGTGGAAGTGAGAAATAGATGTAAGGGACTAGATCTGATAGAGTGCCTGTGAACTATGGACAGAGGTTTGTGACACTGTACAGGAGACAGGGATCAAGACCATCCCCATGGAAAAGAAATGCAAAAGAGCAAAATGGCTGTCTGGGGAGGCCTTACAAATAGTGGTGAAAAGAAGACAGCCAAAAGGCAAAGGAGAAAAGGAAAGATAAAAGCATCTGAATGCAGAGTTCCAAAGAAAAGCAAGGAGAGATAAGAAAGCCTTTCTCAGTGATCAGTGCAAAGAAATAGAGGAAAACAACAGAATGGGAAAGACTAGAGATCTCTTCAAGAAAATTAGAGATACCAAGGGAATATTTCATGCAAAGATGGGCTCAATAAAGGGACTGAAATGGTATGGACCTAACAGAAGAAGATATTAAGAAGAGGTGGGAAGAATACAGAAGAACTGTAAAAAAGACGTTCACGACCCAGATCATTATGATGGTGTGATCACTCACCTAGAGCCAGACATCCTGGAATGGGAAGTCAAGTGGGCCTTAGGAAGAATCACTATGAACGAAGCTAGTGGAGGTGATGGAATTTCAGTTGAGCTCTTTCAAATCCTAAAAGATGATGCTGTGAAAGTGCTGCACTCAATATGCCAGCAAATTTGGAAAACTCAGCAGTGGCCACAGGACTGGAAAACGTTAGTTCTCATTCCAATCCCTAAGAAAGGCAATGCCAAAGAATGCTCAAACTACTGCACCCATCCCACATGCTAGTAAAGTAATGCTCAAAATTCTCAAGCCAGGCTTCAATAACACGTGAATTTCCAGATGTTCAAGCTGGTTTTAGAAAAGGCAGAGGAACCAGAGATCAAATTACCAACATCTGCCGGATCATTGAAAAATCACGAGAGTTCCAGAAAAACATCTATGTCTGCTTTATTGACTATGCCAAAGCCTTTGACTGTGTGGATCACAATAAACTGTGGAAAATTCTGAAAGAGATGGGAATACCAGACCACCTGACCTGTCTCTTGAGAAATCTGCATGCGGGTCAGGAAGTAACAGTTAGAACTTGATATGGAACAACAGACTGGTTCCAAATAGGAAAAGGAGTGTGTCAAGGCTGTATATTGTCACCGTGCTTATTTAACTCATATGCAGTGTACATCATGAGAAATGCTGGGCTGGATGAAGCACAAGGTGGATTTAAGATTGCTGGGAGAAATATCAATAACCTCAGATACACAGATGACACCACCCTTATGGCAGAAAGTGAAGAACTAAAGAGCCTCTTGATGAAAGTAAAAGAGGAGAGTGAAAAAATTGGCTTAAAGCTCAACATTCAGAAAACGAAGATCATGGCATCTGGTCCCATCACTTCATGCAAATAGATGGGGAAACAGTGGAAACCGTGGCAGACTTTATTTTTCTGGGCTCCAAAATCACTGCAGATGGTGATTGCAGCCATGAAATAAAAAGACGCTTATTTCTTGGAAGGAAAGTTATAACCAACCTAGACAGCATATTCAAAATCAGAGACATTACTTTGCCAACAAAGGTCCGTCTAGTCAAGGCTATGGTTTTTCCAGTAGTCACGTATGGATGTGAGAGTTGGACTATTAAGAAAGCTGAGCGCCGAAGAATTGATGTTTTTGAACTGTGGTGTTGGAGAAGACTCTGGAGAGTCCCTTGGACTGCAAGGAGATCCAACCAGTCCATCCTAAATAAAGGAAATCAGTCCTGAATGTTCATTGGAAGGACTGATGCTGAAGCTGAAATACTTTGGCAAAGTTCCACTATTTTGGCCACCTAGTGCGAAGAGTTGACTTACTTGAAAAGTCAGTGATGCTGGGAAAGACTGAAGGCAGGAGGAGAAGGGGATGACACAGGATGAGATGGTTGGATGGCATCACCGACTCAATGGACATGAATTTGAGTGAACTCTGGGAGTTAGTGATGGACAGGGGGGCCTGGCATGCTTGCAGTGCATGGGGTCGCAAAGAGTCGGACACAATTGAGCCTCTGAAAAGAATTGAACCATCCCTGTTGAGCATAACATCATTTTTTCTTTTGCAACTCTACGGATACAGACATATTCTCACTTCTAATCTTGTCTATAAAGTCACAGAATGTACCATTTCTTTCTGTCTTGTGGCCCTAAGAGCAGTTTGACTATATATCTTCATCCTTTCCTTTTCCCTGGATCTCCAACTATCTTGCTGACCAAGGCTGTTCTTGCCAACTAAGACAATCTCATCGATTTATGGATTTAAATTATTTTATTTCCCCTAGGAAGACAGGACATACAGTTCACACATTAGCACATGAAAACCACCTTACAAAATATATTTCCTACATGTATATATTTCCTACATGAGTTTAAAAATTAATTTTAAAATATTACATTTTTCTTTTGATCTAAATCTTAAGGCAAGTTCAACTTTTGTTTGGATTATTTTTTGGTACTCTGTATCTACAAATTAATTTTTTCTCTCTGCATACCCAACAAGTATGTTGGTAAAGTTTATGGTTTCCTAGTTTCAGTATTAATTATTTCACAGTATGGTCAAATAGCACAAGAGTAGCTGTTGTATCACATCATACAATAGAGCCACTGGTACAGAACGTAAGATGAGTCACTGGAGTATGAAATAATGATAACTTCTGATGGCAACTGAGTGTGATGGGATAGACACCAACAATGATTTATTCTATAGAGAAGAACAATATTGCATTGGTTGTTACAAGTTCAGAGGTAAAAGGATGGCATCTTAGGCATGGCAATATGTTTACAATTTATTGACATGAACTCTGTCCTGACAGTCAATACCTAAACTGTCATCCACTCATCACTGAACTGCAATGTGTGGGAGACTGAGAGTCAAGGATGAAACTCAAGTTAAAACAGAGTCAGTCATGCTCAGTGGCCACGGAGATTCTCTCTCTTCAGCACCCTTAAGTGTTTGTGAGGTGAAAATGACTTTAAAAGTTCTGTCTTGTTCTGGAGTTCAATCTCAAGCTGTTTGTGATTAAAGTGATATTATGCATGCCTTTCATCAGACTTATTATCAAGCAATATGAAAAGTTTCTTTGCAGAGGTTTAATTTGTTGACTTGAATAAATTCTTTAAAATACTTCAAAAAGCCTTAATTTGTAAGATAATGATACTTTATATTTAACATGCCATTAATGATAAAAATTATTTTGCTCTCAGAAATTTACTAACACACTTATACACATGGCTTTGCACTCCATCATCCTTATATAGAAACTTTTAAACATTTTTGTAAAGTCTATATAAATTTATCTGGTTTTGCTCACTATCACAACCTTGATTCTAGTTCAGTGACCATTACATAGAAGTCATTCATTAAATAGCTGCTGAGTATCATTCTTTAACAAAAACTGTAGCAATGGTTTCTTAGGTCATTCTCCAAGGCAATAAAAACAAAAGCTGAAGTAAATTAATGGGATCTATTAAAATTTATAAGCTTTTGCACAGCAAAGGAAACCATAAACAAAATGAAAGACAAGTCAAGAATGGGATAAAATATTTGCAAATAATGCAACCGAAAAAGTATTAATTTCCAAAAAACATAAATAGCTCATACAACTCAATATCAAAAACAAGCAAATAGTCCAATCACAAAATAGTTTTAAGACCTAAATACACATTCCAAAGAAGGCATACAGAGGGCCAGTAGGCATATGAAAATATATTCAAAATCACTGTTAGGGAAATGCAAATCAAAACTACAATGAGGTATCATCACACACTAGCCAGAACAGCCATCATCAAAAGAGTCTGCAAATAAAAAATGTTGGGGAAGATGTGGAGAAAAGGGAATGATCCTATGATGCTGGTGGGAATGTAAACTGGCACAGCCAGTATGGAGTTTCCTTAAAAAACTAAAAATATAGTTGCCATATGATCCAGCAATCCCATTCCTGGGCATATATCCAGAGAAAACTTCTTCAAAAAGATACATGCAACCAATGTCCGTAGCCACACTGCTTACAATAACCAAGATATTGAAGTAATCTTAATGTTCACTGACAAATGAATAGATAAAGAGGATGTGGTATATAGATATGTACAGTGGAATATTACTCAGCCGTTAAAAAGAATGGAATATTACCATTTGCAGCTACATGGATGGACACAGAGATTATCATACAAAATGAAGTATATTAGACAGAAAGATAAATACCATATGATATCATTTATATGTGGAATCTCAAAAAAATGATAAAAATAATCTTATTTGCAGAAACAGACTCACAGACATAGAAAGCAAACTTACAATTACCAAAGGGGAAAGGGACGGGGGAGACAAATTAAGAGTTTGGGATTAACAGATATAAACTACTGTATATAAAATAGATAAACAACAAGGTTCTGCTGTATAGCACAGAAAACTACATTCACTATCTTATAATAAACTATAATGAAAAAGAATCTGAAAAAAATACACATATATATCATATATACATGTTATCATTTTGCTGTACATCAGAAACTAACAAAACATTGTAAATCAACTATATTTTAATTAAAAAATGAATAAACAGTGAATGAAGCAATCAATTTTGAAAAACTGTAAAGATTCTTCTAACATCTCCTCCCTTTTCTCTCTCACTTCTCCCTTCCTTTCTTTAATATTATTAATGGGTTAGTTAGAAGTGGGGGGAATTGGAGCAGAAAAGGGAAAAAAAAGAAAACTAATCATTTTCAATAATTGTTATATACAAAATATTATTTTTGTGTTTTATTATGGGGGCTATTATATCTGGCAATAGTATGAGAACTCTATCTCCAAAATGTAATAAATGTAGATAAGCACATCCACACATCTGACAACAGAAGTATCAGTGAAACCCTGAAGCACAGGAGGCAGAACTGGCTTGTCAAACCAGAATAACAAATAAGGAGGAAAAACAATTCCTTATAAAGGGAATAAAACATGAAGAAAACACACACACACACACACATTCATACACATTAATTCAAGGTTATTTGATGAATTGGAATATGTTTCTCTGATGAGATATTTAGATAAAGATGGATTTACTTGAACTAATATAAGAATCTCATTAATTCAGAAATAAAGACTGTAAAACAAATTTTTTTTTCATTCAGGGAGAAGAGGAAGCATGGTGTGATGCAAAGACCTGTGGATTCTAGGGTCAGAATCTGAGTTCAGCCCCAACTTTATCATTTACAAACCACATGACATGGCTCAGCCTACCTTCCAAGGATTAATATATAACAATACTACACAATTTTTTCCATATTGAAGTGTCGCTGTGGGGAACTTTTCTTCCATGAAATTCAGTTCTATTTTGAATGTGTGTGTGTGTGCGAGAGAGAGAAATATCTAATAGTGGGTATGGATTTCCCTTGGTGTTCTTGCTGGTTACAATGGGAAGTAAAGAGGAAAAAACAGAGATAAAGAAAACGTTCAGCATCCACGGGATGCCTTGCTGGTAAATGCAAGTTTTAAGTGTACAGATGGAGCGCCTACTGACAAATGTGATCTTTCCAATATTTATTTTGAAACTCAACATTGCAGTACTTAAAAATCCTGAAAAATTTATTTCTTGAAAACATAAGCATTTAAAACAAATATGTCTCTTGCTTCACTGACGGCTCAATAGCCTCAATGTTATAATTGCTTTTAAGTGCCAAGGAAGTTGGAGAAATAAAAGATAAAATCACAGTGACTGCTTCCCTTGTGAAAAGACATTCTTTTTAGTAATTTGGTAAACAAAGACGCTTATATAATCCTGTTCATCTGCGAAAAAATACTTTATGACAAAGATGTCTCTGTGACAAGAATTAATTAAGATCAACCATCTGGTTTGAGGAGTTTTTCTCTAAAATAAAAAGAAAAAAGTATTCTTTAATTGTTTTTAAAAAGCAACATTCATTAAAGATAGAAAAGTAAATAATATTATTTTAATTTAGGCAGAAATGTGTGCATATGTTTAGGAAAGACCTGGGATAAAATTAAATGACTATATCTAACTATCTGTCACATGTGGCTTATATTGTCATTGTTACAACTTTTAGTCTTTCAGATGGAATATTTGTGGCTTTGAAAACTTTGGCATTTAGGATTTATCTTTTATCCTTCTACTCTCCAAACCCTACACAAAAGTAAGTTTACAGAGTCTTCTGTCTTTTCTATCATTTTAATATCTTTCCTGAATTCTACCGATAGTTTCAAAGAATCATTGAACAACCTCCATTGTCATGAAGTTCTTCTGTGTCCTTAATTTTAAGTCTTCATTACACTGCTACCTCGTTCTAATCCTATTAGTAAAGAAAGATATTTCTTTTAGAATGATGGTTGACGCTGGCCTGGTGTTGCATATATGCTAATCTTGAACATATTAACACTTTTGGACAATGTTTATTGTTACAAACAGGTAATAGTAAAGTAATAGGTTCCAAAACCCAAATTCTTTCTAATCTGTCAGATAGACCTGGGCATTTTTCAGGTCTCTATGTGTCATTTACTAGCCACGTGGCCTTGGGTTATTTTATAGGACAGTTAAAAATGAATTCCTATATCATCTCTTATGGTAATCTTGGTGTTTATAAAATATTTAGCACACAGAATAGCAAATAAGAAAAGGAGTACATCAAAGCTGTGTATTGTCACCCTGCTTATTTAACTTAATGTAGAGTGCATCGTGCAAAATGGTATACTGGATGAAGCACAAGCTGGAATCAAGATTGCTGGGAGAAATATCAATAACCTCAGATATGCAGATGACACCACCCTTATGGCAGAAAGTGAAGGAGAACTAAAGAGCCTCTTGATGAAGGTGAAAGAGGAGAGTGAAAAAAGTTGGCTTAAAGCTCAACATTCAGAAAGCAAAGATCATGGTATCTGGTCCCATCACTTCACGGGAAATAGATGGGGAAACAGTGGGAACAGTGTTAGGCTTTATTTTTGGGGGCTCCAAAATCACTGCAGATGGTGACTGCAGCCATGAAATTAAAAGACACTTACTCCTTGGAAGGAACGTTATGACCAACCTAGACAGCATTTTAAAAAGCAGAGACATTACTTTGTCAACAAAGGTCTGTCTAATCAATGCTATGGTTTTTCCAGTATTCATGTATGGATGTGAGAGTTGGACTATAAAGAGAGCTGTGTGTGTGAAGTCGCTCAGTAGTGTCTGACTCTTTGCAAACCCATGGACTATAGCCTAGGTGTCTTCTGTCCATGGGATTTTCCGGGCAAGAGTACTGGAGTGGGTTGCCATTTCCTTCTCAGAGGATCTTCCCCAACCAGGGATCGAACCCAGATCTCCCACATTGTAGGCAGACGCTTTACGGTCTGAACCAATTGATGCCTTTGAACTGTGGTGCTGGAGAAGATTCTTGAGAGTCCCTTGGACTGCAAAGAGATCCAACCAGTCCATCTTAAAGGAGACCAGTCCTGGGTGTTCATTGAAAGGACTGATGTTGAAGCTGAAAGTCCAATATTTTGGCCACCTGATGCGAAAGCTGACTCATTGGAAAAGACCCTGATGCTGGGAAAGATTGAGGGTAGGAGGAGAAGGGGACAACAGAGGATGAGATGTTTGGATGGTATCACCGACTCAATGGACATGGATTTGGGTAGACTCTGGGAGTTGGTGATGGACAGGGAGGCCTGGTGTGCTGCGGTTCATGCGGTCGCAGAGTCAGACGCAACTGAGCAACTGAACTGGAAAGCAAGAAACTACTCAATCAATGGTATTCCTACAATAGAAACAGGTTTTCAGAAGTGTCTTTCTAAGAAAATTCAGTCATATTTCATGTCTAAGTTGATTTATTGTTCATAAAACATGACTATAAGGAAGGGCACATACACATTTATGCAAACATACACATCCTCTCCAACTGCAATGGAAGATACTCATAGCTTCATTCATACTACTTAAAAATTATATGTTAGATTTTAATGCTTATGATACTATGAAGAAAAAGGAAATTCAATACCTATTTCTACAAAGTCTAACCAAGATTTAAAGGTAGACGAGTTGGCTATTCTGAAGACGTTATTTTTTTTATTTTAATTTGGTTTTTAAAGAGAATTACTTTTCCTCAGTTTATCGAGAAACAAGGATATGTGGTTTTATTCATAAATTTGTAACCCAGAAAATGATTATCCGGCAACTTTTGCCATTCTCAGTGTTATTAATAGAATATATGATTTATTGAGTAGATGTAACTTTAGAGTTGTTTTCTAATCTTCTATAAAATTTTCTTTTTAAGAAGACTGAGCTGGTGAATGGAATCAGATTATGAGATTTCTGGCATTGTGCCCAATATACAGCTCTTCAAGGTATAACTGACAAGTTCATTGGAAGTGGTTGATGTGTGAGTACCTAAAGCAGGGTGAGGGAAACTGAAAGCAATTGGAATGAATTATCATTGTATCAGATAGGGGCCAATCAGGAAACAGATTATATCATTTATTTTAATAAAGAAGATAAATTTTACTATAAACTATTGTTAACCATCTGTTCACAAACTGAAAAGGAAGAAAAGAAACCTAAGGTATCACTTTAGGAAGCAGCTACCATCCCTAGGGATGAGGGATCCAACAGAAGAAGCTGGAGTTATTAAAACCTAGAAGTTTAAGACTGTGATCCTGGGGAACTGAGACTCACACTTCTGCTAGGGGACACTGGCCAGGTGGCACTATGTCTGTATTCAGGAAGGTGCCTGTGGTTTGGATCCAGGTTGGTATCAACTGGTTGGTTCTCCTGCCTCTGAAGAAGGGATAAAGAGGCTGATTCTGCAAGTGTTAAATCTAGAGACTGGAAATTTGCTGGGTTGCCATTGACAGGCACAGACATCACAAAAGGAAGAAAGAATCCTACTTCCTCCTCTTCCTTCAGCTTTTTAGACTCCCTCTGGCAAACCTGAGTGGCAGAGTCTAACAGGCAGCCACCTGGCAAAGGGACAGCATTACTTGGACCTGAGAGATTGTAGCTTAATGACAGAATCACCATTACCAATGCAATTTTACTTTGAGGATAATTACAGTGTTCTACTAAATATTCAGAGATGAAGGTAGTAAATAAAAAATAGGAAAAGAAGAAACAATGTGAAATAAAATAGAAAAACTTAATAGATAAGAGTAGCACTAAGGGTTGATTAGAGAAAGGAGCACATAAGTAAACGGATAATTTCTATAACTGAGCCCACATAGTAGATGCTTCCTAATGTCTTTCCAGAGTAGCATCCTTCTTGTCTTAAATAGATCTCTTCTCTCTTCACTAGATTTGATGTACTTTGGGGATCCAGGGTGGGACTGCGTGCTGCTATTTCTGTGCATATTATAAATTATTCTGAATAGAAATAGCTCAACCAGTCAGAATCATTTACTACCATAGGCCCAGTTGATCAAGAGATCAGTGTTCTTTTGTTGCCATCATTATTTACATTTGGAATCAGAAAAAAATATTGAGCTTCGGTTTTTCCCTGTTGGTAAAAAAAATGTGCACAGGGATGCTGCCAACAGCCATGCATCCATGAATACAGAGGAAAGAGAACTCTTCCTACAGGATCCCTGACACCATCCTGTCTCCTTCTGGTTTCTAAGATTTGGTGACTTACAAAAGAAATCCCACTTTCTGCAGAGTCTAATCTGACCTTGGGTTTTGTCTTGCAAGCCAGAATCCTTACTAGCTACAGGATATCTTCCCTGACTTAAAACCTGAGAACTTCTATAATATTGCAAGATCTACTAAGATCATGGCATCTGGTCCCATTACTTCATGGGAAATAGATGGGGAAACAGTGGAAACAGTGTCAGACTTCATTGTTTTGGGCTCTAAAATCACTGCAGATGGTAATTGCAGCCATGAAATTAAAAGATGCTTACTCCTTGAAAGAAAAGTTATGACCAACCTAGATAGCATATTCAAAAGCAGAGACATTACTTTGCTGACTAAGGTCCATCTAGTCAAGGCTATGATTTTTCCTGTGGTCATGTATGGATGTGAGAGTTGGACTGTGAAGAAGGCTGAGCACCGAAGAATTGATCCTTTTGAACTGCGGTGTTGGAGAAGACTCTTGAGAGTCCTTTGGACTGCAAGGAGATCCAACCAGTCCATTCTGAAGGAGATCAGCCCTGGGATTTCCTTGGAGGGAATGATGTTAATGCTGAAACTCCAGTACTTTGGCCACCTCATGCGAAGAGTTGACTCATTGGAAAAGACTCTGATGCTGGGAGGGATTAGGGGCAGGAGGAGAAGGGGACGACAGAGGATGAGATGGCTGGATAGCATCACTGACTCAATGGACGCAAGTCTGAGTCGACTCTGGGAGATGGTGATGGACAGGGAGGCCTGGCACGCTGCAATTCATGGGGTCGCAAAGAGTCGGACGCGACTGAGCGACTGAACTGAACTGAACCCTTTCAGTATCTTTTCACTAACTCACACCCTGACATCCTCTTTTGCTGGGAGATTAAATAATTTTAAGAATAACCTTGATTTTGCTCCAATATATAGAAACAAAAGATCCATTTACAAATTCTAATATTGTTATTAGTTTTCTTCTGAGTTATTTAAAGTAAAACTCATGGTATATTGAAATCATGCTTGACAATTACATTCAGTATTACTATTAATATTAGAGAATTTCTCTATATTTTGTTTTCAATCTGGAATCCTCTGCTCTTTTTCCCCCACACCTGTACTCTGAAACTCAGAACTGACTTTTCAAGCACATATAAAGTATATATATATGCAAATATTATTTCTTGCATTCAATCTTCCTGGAATTCTTTTTCTCAAGGCTAGAATTTATCAGTCTTCTCACTTCTCATGATATTTAATCATAGAAAGTGGGAGCTCTATCAAAGTTTAGACATTTATACAAATTACTTATCCTTCCTATAGCACCGCAAGCTTCCAGAATGTGGACATGACTTGAGATCACTGTTAAACTCCATAATTAAAATAATGGTGGTCAGATAGTATATACATTCAGAATAGCTTTGTGCCTTATGAATTATCTATTTTTAATATACTTTGAATATTTTCTAAGCTTATATGAACTAGCTTTCATTGGTTTGGATTTTGTCATTATTATTCTTGCCCATGAATCTATCGAAGTATCAGATAAAGATTATCTTTGTAATTTGAAAGTAAAGACTATAATTTTGTTTTAAGGTTGGATCTACTGTTGTATTCCCCTCTCTCTTTCTCTCCTGTCACCACCCTCCCCTATCTCAGCTGTCCCCAAACTCCCCCAGGTGTCTTTAAACTGTTTATTATTCCAGTTGTCAGCTTCTTTGAAAGGTACTTGAAAGCCTTTAAATAACTGGCAAGGGTTGTTTTTGCTTCTAGACATATTAAATAGCTTCATTGTCAAAGTCGCTATTTTATTATTAACTGATTGATTAGCAGCATTCTGAAAGTCATGATGTTTTCATTACTGAGATTCCTCACAATGTTTTACATTGTTAATTTTTCCCCAACAGTTCAGTAGACCCTTGGCATTCACTGACTGAACAGTGTGGTATTGTGTATTTACATCCATCCCTGAAGACACATGATATGTGGGGATTTGCCATTTTCCTGGTGCTCGCATCTGAAATATATATGCATTATGATGCTGTAAGAAAACAATTCCCTTAGCTGCTGAGTGAGTCTTGCTGGGCACTTAACGACACACCTCTGTCCAGCTTTGCTGTAGTGACATCTAAAGCCCAAGTTCAATCTTGCTGAACATACTTAATTATTATTCAGGAAGTGCTCATCTTACAGCAAGGATTTTCATGTTTCATCCCTCTCTGAAAACAGCAATTACTAAAATTTAGAAGACAAACTTCTTGTATATTGAGAGAAAACAAGCTTTCAAGCCAAGAAGAAACAGTCTCATATTTTACTTCTTAAACCCTGTTGTTACAGTGAAAAAAGCACTTATCTCCCCTCTTAATTTGTGTCCCAACCTATAAAGAACCTAAGAATTTGGCAGAGAGGATGTAATTAGATAATAAGTGAATAGTAGCACTCTGCCTCTCAGTAGATCTTTAATAACTAAAAAGAATTATTAAATTTTAGTACTTTGGCCAAGAACTGTATTTTTCATTTTCTTGTATTTTCTTTAGATCCTCTGGTCTGTGAGTCTCAATATTTAGCATGGTTATTAGTTGACCTTTTCCAATAGAATAGTGTCAAACATTATGAAAGATGTTAACCTGGAGGTTTTTGCTTTCCTGAAATGAATGCATCATTTCCTGAGAGTCTTTAACTGAATTTCAATTGGTTAGTAACCTTTTTCAATTCTAACACTTATTTTAAGATTTGTGTATAGACTAAAACTCAATTCAAAACTAAAAATGAACCTATCATTTTTTAGTTTAATATCTCATTCTTCAAATACATTTATTTTTATAAAAGTATTTTTATGTTGAAAATCTTTTTTAAAAGGACTCTTTATTCTTAATCTGTTTTTCACTTTGTAAGAACCAAAGGTATCTGCTCTTTAAAAGCAAAGCAGGCCCTCTAGTTGTCTAAAGAGATTTTGCTACATTGAATTTATTTTTCATTGTACACTTTTATTTTAAATTCAATTCTGCTCTATGACACAAACTTTTTAAACAGCTTTATTCAGACATAAGTGATAAACAAAGAACTATACATATTTAATTTGCACAATCTGATGAGTTTGGACATGGGAAACATCTCTGATACTGTCACCACAATCAGCGTAATAGATATATATAATACGTCCACAAGTTTCCCTGTGTCCTTTTGTATTTTAAGCTTAATCTAGGTATAATTGATATACTAAAAACTCTGCACAATTTGATGAGTTTGGATACAGTGCATAAACCCATATTATTTCCCATGATAAGTTGTTTCAGTGTTGTCTGACTCTGCAACGCTATGGACTAGCTCCCCAGGGTCTTCTGTCCACGGGATTCTCCAGGCAAGAGTACCGGAGTGGGTTGCTGTGTCCTCCTCCAGGGGATCTTCCCAACCCAGGGACTGAACCCGAATTTCTCGTCTCCTGCACTGGCAGGCGTGTACCACATTTGCCTTAATAGATATCCGTCACCAACAGAAGTTTCATTGTCCTTTGTGTGTGTGTGCTAAGAACACTTAACATAAGATCGGCCCTCTTAATGAATGCTTCTTCAGTGCACAATACAGTATTAACTATAGTCACTGTGAATTTTACTCTTTGTTCTGCTAATGTGGTGTGTCACACTAATTGATTTGTATATACTGAAGCAGCCTTTCAGCCATAGGCTCTGTCTCACCTGGACATGGTGTTTGACCCTTTTAATGTGCTGTTGAATTTGGTTTCATTTTCTTGAGGACTTTTGCATCTATGTTCATCACAGATACTGGCTTGTAGTTTTCTTGTCATTTCTTTGCCTGGTTAAAGTATCAGAGTAATCCAGCTGCCCGTTTCCTGCTTAGTCCTTCTTTATTGTATCTTTCTACCTTCTCATTTATTCCTGTATCATTTTCCTAATTGGATTTAGTTGTCTATCCACATTCTCTTGTGTAACTCAGTTTCTTCAAGATGATTATTCTGATTTTCCTTGTCATTTTATAGATCTCTATTTTTTTAAGTTACTGGAGATTCTGTTCTTTTGATTGTGTCATGTTTTCCTTATTCTTTATGTTCCTTGTCACTTTACACTGATGTCCACACATTTAAAGAAACAGCCACCTCTCCCAGTTTTGACTGAGAGAGACCTTTGCCAGTCGATCTGCCTGTAGACTCTGGACTTATGTTACTAGTTATCCCATGAGCCTAGTCTGTTGCTGATACTGCTGTCTTCATTGTTTTCTGGGACCCACAATCTTCTGCCCCATGTGATGTCTCATTGTCTCAGCTTCTTCAGGGCTCTGTGTTGCTAGCCCCTCAAGCAACATTATGAAAGTCTTGGGCTATTGAAATTATACTCCACTCCTCCCTTCTTCCCTCCTGGAGGAGAAGCCTCAGTTCTGCACCGCCTTTCATACTCAGTAAGGTCGGCTGCAGAGGTACCCCTCCCCTGACTGCTGCATGGCAGTTCTTTCAGTTCTTTGTGAGCAAAGAGGCAGAAGCCTGCCCTCTGGGAGTCCTCTAAATCCCTCGGACACTGGACATTCACTCCATTCTCTCGCCTCACTCACCCCTGAGGAGTAGTCGTGCTTTCTTGGTGCTGAGTTTTAATGGCTTGGGAGGAGGGCCTGACATAGGTAATGATAGTCTGCTTTTTACCCATTTCAGTGCAGCTGATCTCATTCTTACGTTCATCTGTGATACAATATTCTTTATGGTTCGTTTTTTTTTGGTCTGGACCAATTTTTTTAAAGTTTTATTACATTGCTTATTATATTGCTTCTGTTTTGTGTTTGGTTTTTCAGCTGTGAGACATGAGAGATCTTAGTTCCCTGACCAGGGGCTGAATGTGTACCCCCTGCATTGGACCACCTAACTACTGGACCACCAGGGAAGTTCTTAGGATACTACAATTTCTTAAGTGAAACAGGAACTGCTTGTAAGGTATTTTATTCCTTATATTATCTCAGTGTTTCTGTGGGAAACAAGGGCTGAACTTCTTATTCCTCCATCTTGCTTAAGTCACTCTCTATGACATTGAAACTTGCAGCCTGTGCATAACTAGTGCTTTGAGAAAGGTGAGTCAACTCCAGAGAAGAAGAAAAGTGTTTGAAAGCCCTGAGAACCATCTTTTTGAGGCATATTTTTTATTTTATGTTGCATGGAGATAGCCCATATTTTAAACTGAATGTCATTTCTTAGTTTTTTGCAACTGTCAGGTCCCTTTCAGAAGATGAAGGATCACCAAGTCTTCATTTAGGCAGACTTGCTACTGTGGAGATTTAGGTCACTTAAGATAAAACGAAAGAAAACTCTAAGTAAAAATAATAGGTATGATGAGGTCGAGCCATCGAGACATTTGCATGTGGAATTATCAATAAGATCTCAAAAATAGAATGTCATTATGGCCTTCATCGACTTTATTTTCTCTTCTCATAGTGTACAAAAATTGCCTGCTGGCTAGTCTAGTTGCCTTTAGCTTTGACCTAGTTATAAACACTGCCTATAGGACACTTAGCAGGCAATTTGTGATAAACAACTCTGACCATGTCTTCCTCCTTTTTTTCTTATATCATTCAGTGCTATGAGATTCCCAATAGGAGACAGTGAGCCCTGCAACACAGGTCTACAATGCTTCCCCCATTGCCTCTACTTTCCCCATTTTCTCTGATTATTTATCTGTCTCCCTAGTTTTACCTCCTACTACTTTAATATTGCTCTAAAAATATAGAAAATTCAGAGCTTCCAAATCTTCTCACTGTTAACTCTGCCTGAAAAGTCCTATCCTCTGTCCCCTATATACCTGTTACATTACTTTTCTGCCTTTTGCATCTTAAATCCTCTATTGCATTAAATACCATTCAGATCTCACTTCTTCCAGAAAGTCTTCTCTGAATGAAGATAAACTGTGCCTATCATTGATGTTTGATATAGCATGGAAACATCTAATGATGGTAACTATTGTGTATCTGTCTGTTTTCATTCTGGACAATATGCTTCTTAAAAAAAGGAATTCTTTTATGTTCAAGTTTGTTTTCCTGCCTCCAGCACAATACTTATAACAGTCATTTAATAAATGCTTGCTGAAGGATTGTGTCTCACAGGAAAATGATTAAGACTGAAAATTGACTTTCAAGTCCTGTTTATTCTTTTTGACAAATAGGCTATTCCAGTATTACTTTTATGTCTTCATTGGATTACAACTTTCAAAGATGTGAACGTACATCTGGTTCCAGCATGGATCCAGAACCTGGGCCATCAGTGTCAGACATGAGGGAAGTTGCAGTTTGCCCTCCAGCTCCTATTGCTGATGAGCCTTCAGCTCTACCATTTCCCACCTCACCCCCTCCTCCAGTCAGTCACTCTTCTTGCCTGCTCATTTACTACTAGTCCTTGTAGGTCAGCTGTTGTACTATACCAGTGTACTCTTCAAATTATTGTACTGTAGGGTTAAAAATGTTTCTTTTATTTTTTGTGTTTTTTAATGTATTATTTATGTGAAAAGCATTATATACCAATTACAGTATAGTACTATATAGCCTATTGTGTTAGTTAGACACCTAGGCTGACTTTATGAACAAATTTGACTTACAAACTCCCTCTCAGAGTGGAACTCGTTTGTACATAGGGACTTACTATACTGCTAATAACATAGTCTTCTAATTGATCTACTGATTTCTCTCCACTTCTACCTATTATTGCCAATTAATCTCTAAAACTACAGATTAAAAAAAAAAGGGAGACATTAAGGGATTAAGGTTCTGTACGTTCGGCTAAAGCTGTAGAGACTCACATTTAGATATTCTAAAGGAAATAAAAGAACAAAGCACTGATTCCTTATCGATTTCCAAGATCCTCCATGGTATTATCTCAATTTTTTGGAACACATTCCTTCAAGTTTCCAATTTATATGCTTTCATTTGGATTTTCCCTTGACCTGAAATCTCTGCTTGCATCTTTGTCTGTTAGGCATGATGGAACAAATTTTGAAATGGAAATTCTAAATGAAGACACCAGTATTTGTATAGCTAGAAAATGAGATGTCATTTGTCAGCAAAGAGAATCTGAAACTGAGAGTGTGAATGGTGAGGCACAGGTAGGATGAACAACTCTCTGGATCTGCCTAGGATGTGACTGCTTTTAGCAGTGGAAGGCTCAAGTCCTAGGAACCTCCTCAGTTACAGAAAAACTGTGACAGTCAGTTCCTCTACAGATAGCTGATATAGACATTCTTACAGATCCTTGAGTGACCTGAATATAGAATCTGAAGATCTGTCATACAGTGAAGAGCAGAATTAATTAACCAGAGAAAGACTGAAGTTATAATGATCAGGTAGGAAGGTATTATACAAATCCAGACCCAAACAGTGAAACCATTCCTCTGATGGAATGTGAATAGTGGCTTCTGTTCAATAGTCAACAGAATTTGATGACTCATTAAATAAAGGGATTGAAGAGGAGGATCTATAATCCTGGTATGTTAGCTAAAAAAAAATCTCATTAAGAAATAAGACAGAGGACTTCCTTTGTAGTCCCAGCGGCTAAGACTTTGCACTCCCAATGCGGGAGGTCCAGATTCAATTCCTGGTCAGGGAACTAGATCCCACATGTTGCAGTTAAAGATCGCACATGCCAGAAGTAAATGATCATGATCCTGCAAGTCACAACTAAGACCCAGCACAGCCAATTTAGCTAACTAACTAAACAAATTTTTTTTTTTTAAGTAAGGCAGAACTGTCATTAAACGTCTGTTCTTGCCAAAGGTGAGCAGCCAAATATCCCCAGAACACTGAGGCCATAAATATTATTCAAAAAAATTGTGGAAAAACAATATTTAAATGAGTAACTGAAATTAACATATCAGATTGCATACTGAGGTAAAACTAGGCTTTACCAATTTTGGAGTTGTAGTAGAGAACATTCCATGAACACTTCTGGAGACTGTGACAGCATAAAGTTGCTGAACCAGCAGGGAGCCAGTGAGGAGCCAGAAGAGAATGGCATAGCTAGAGAGAAGGTGCTCTGAATCCTACCTTTCTGTTTCAACAAATAATTACAATAATAAAGTAATAATGCACATCCTATAAAAACACTTGTTAAGCAGGTCAAGCA
>SJYQ01000082.1:128707-152032 GCA_006410935.1 Redunca redunca | reverse complement strand
ATGTGTAAGGAAAGTTAAGAGACAATACAGTGCTGGGTATTTAGGAAACAGCATGCTTTGAAGATTAACAAGGTATAGCTCATTTATACAACATTTCCTTTTATTTTCAACCATTGGAAAAATCACTTGTTAACATGGTTTCTAAGCCATTTCCAGTATCTGTCACTGCTAAGTCACTTCAGTCGTGTCCGACTCTGTGTGACCCCATAGACGGCAGCCCACCAGGCTCCCCCGTCCCTGGGATTCTCCAGGCAAGAACACTGGAGTGGGTTGCCATTGCCTTCTCCAATGCATGAAAGTGAAAAGTGAAAGTGAAGTCGCTCAGTCGTGTCTGACTCTGTGCGACCCCATGGACTGCAGCCCACCAGGCTCCTCCGCCCATGGGATTCTCCAGGCAAGAGCACTGGAGTGGGCGCCACTGCCTTCTCCGAGTATCTGTCACTGCTGCTACTGCTGCTCAGTCACTTCAGTCGTGTCTGACCCTGTGCGACCCCATAGACAGCAGCCCACCAGCACTGGAGGTACCTTTTTCCATCACTGATGTGTAACTTTTCTATCTCATAAAATACAACTGAAGGTGAGAAGAAGTTTTCACAGAAGCCCTAAAAGTAGTTCGATATTTTTAGTACTCAGAATAAAAAAGTAAATCAATTAATTTTAAAAAAAGCAATGTGTTTTTTTCTATAAATAAGGAGATGAAAGCTAAAATCAGAGGATACTTCTCAATTAAAAACAAATCAAGGACTTCCTTGGTGGCCCAGTGGTTAAGAATCCACCTTCCAATACAGGGGAGGTGAGTTCAACCTCTGGTCAGGGAACTAAGGTGCCACATGCCATGGGGCAACCAAGCCACGCACTGCAACTACTGAACCTGCATGCCACAACTAGACAGAGGCCAGAACCCCACAACCAAAGACCCCACATGCTGCAGCTAAGACCCAGCAGAGCCAAATAATTTTTTAGAAATCATTTAAAATAAACCTCTATAGAGTAAGTCTTCTGTGCCAGTCATCAGATGTTTACCAGCGAGCAGCGCACAGGAGTCGCAGTAGCTCACAAGATGCTCACTGTCTGTATCACTTAATTATGATCACAATAATGATGAGTAACATACAACCATCACACCTCAGCAGCACAAGACACTATATATTTATCTAGCACACCTGTGTGGGGCTTCCCTGATAGCTCAGTTGGTAAAGAGCCTGCAATGCAGGAGACCCCGATTCGATTCCTAGGTCTGGAAGATCCCATGGAGAAGGGATAGGCTACCCACTCCAGTATTCTTGGGCTTCCCTTGTGGCTTACCTGGTAAATAATCTGCCTGCAATGTGGGAGACCTGGGTTCAATCCCTGGGTTGGGAAGACCCCCTGGAGAAGGGAAAGGTTGCCCACTTCAGTATTCTGGCCTGGAGAATTCCATGTACTGTATAGTCTATGGGGTCACAAAGAGTTGGACATGGCTGAGTGACTTTAAAAAACAATGTGGGGCTTGGCTGGGAGTTTGATGATCTAAGTGAGAGGCACTGTTCTCTTGAACAGGCTATCACACATCTGAACACACTGATTTTCAAGTTTGCTGATTCTTTTTTTTCCTTGTTCAAATATGCTGACCTCCTCCAGAGAGGTTTTCATTTAGAGTTGTACTTATCAGCATCATAATTTCTTTTCAGTTCCTTTTTTGAAATTTATTTTTTTATTGAAGAATAATTGCTTTACAGAATTTTGTTGTTTTCTGTCAAACCTCAACATGAATCAGCCATAGGTATACATATATCCCCTTCCGTTTGAACATTCCTCTCATTTTCCTTTTTAAAATATCTTTCCTTTTATTGACCTATTTGTTGATACATTGTTCTAAACTTTCTTTTACTTCTTTAAATATGATTTCCTTTAGTGCTTTGAATATATTTAGAGAAAGTGATTTAAAGTCTTGGTCCTGATGATATTCTGTTGTCTAGAAGGAATCCTACGATAGAAATAGAACTGCACTTGAAGGAACCAAAGCTCAAACAAAACATTTCATTGCCACCTCCTTTTGGGTAAGTTGTTTCACTTCCTGGTAAACTTTAGTTCCTTAGCCATAGAGTGGAGTTATTTATACAGGGCTGTTGTGAAACACAAACGAATTATTCTATGTATAAAACCTTTATAAATGGTTAAAGCATTATGCAAAAACAAAAGACTCTTATTATGCTGTAAACCAGAATGTAAGATTGTCCTGTGAGTTTTACTGGCCAATAAAAATTGTGGCTTGACTGTGTGTGAAGACAACTAGGGAAAGCTTTTACTAACAGTTTTTAGGACCATTCCCATCAAGTTCAGAATCTTAGCCTAGACAGATTCCTACAATCGCATAAAGAGATACAGGATGGCAAGGATGTGAGGGTGGTCCTTTATGATGCAATAATTCTCAAGTATGCTGAGCATGCATCAGTTCAGTTCAGTCACTCAGTCTTGTCCGACTCTCTGCGACCCCATGAATCGCAGCACGCCAGGCCTCCTTGTCCATCACCAACTCCCGGAGTTCACTCAGACTCACGTCCAAAGAGTCAGTGATGCCATCCAGCCATCTCATCCTCTGTTGTCCCCTTCTCCTCCTGCCCCCAATCCTTCCCAGCATCAGAGTCTTTTCCAATAAGTCAACTCTTCACACAATGTGGCCAAAGTACTGGAGTTTCAACTTTAGCATCATTCCTTCCAAAGAAATCCCAGGGCTGATCTCCTTCAGAATGGACTGGTCAGATCTCCTTACAGTCCAAGGGACTCTCAAGAGTCTTCTCCAACACCACAGTTCAAAAGCATCAATTCTTTGGCGCTCGGCCTTCTTCACAGTCCAACTCTCACATCCATACATGACCACAGGAAAAACCATAGCCTTGACTAGACGGACCTTAGTCGGCAAAGTAATGTCTCTGCTTTTGAATATACTATCTAGGTTGATCATAACTTTTCTTCTAAGGAGTAAGCGTCTTTTAATTTCATGGCTGTAGTCACCAGCTGCAGTGATTTTGGAGCCCCCCAAAATAAAGTCGGATACTGTTTCTACTGTTTCCCCATCTATTTCCCATGAAGTAATGGGACCGGATGCCATGACCTTCGTTTTCTGAATGTTGAGCTTTAAGCCAACTTTTTCACTCTCCTCTTTCACTTTCATCAAGAGGCTTTTTAGTTCCTCTTCACTTTCTGCCATAAGGGTGGTGTCATCTGCATATCTGAGGTTATTGATATTTCTCCCAGCAATCTTGATTCCAGCTTGTGTTTCTTCCAGTCCNCTCACTGACTGGACACCCTCATCACTATTACATTATAATCATTTTCTATCTTAAAAATCATAATGATGAATAATAAATGTTAAAACAATACATGTGCAATTACAATTTATGAATATTATTTATAATTACAATATAGGTACTATTTATTATAACTACATATTTCTTTATATTTTTACAATTAAAACTAACATAGTACTATAATTACTGTTACTATTTTACAAAAACTAAATACTAAATTATATTATCATGTATTAAGTATTTATTATGTATCTGCCAGATCCTCTAATAAACAGATAATCCTTATAATGATCCAGTTACATATAAATTATATCTGCATTTTATAGATTCTAAAAATGTACATGTAGACTTCTCTGGTGATACGGTGGATAAAAACTGGCCTGCCAATGCAGAGGACATGGGTTTGATCCCTGTTCCAGAAAGATTTCATGTGCCATGGAGCAACTAAAAGCCCGCCACAACCATGGGGCCTACACTCTAGAGCCTGTGCGCCGCAACTGTTGAGCCAACACAGCATAATTACTAAAGACTGTGTGCCTACAGCCTGCAGTCTGCAACAAGAGAAGCCACCACAACGAGAAGCCCGTGCACTGCAATGAAGAGTGACCCTGCTCACTGCATCTAGAGAAAGCCCGTGCACACAGTAAATGACCAAGCTAAAATGGAACCTGGGTTGTCTGAGTACAAAGTTGCTGCTGCTAAGTCGCTTCAGTCGTGTCCGACTCTGTGTGACCCCAGAGACGGCAGCCCACCAGGCTTCCCCGTCCCTGGGATTCTCCAGGCAAGAACACTGGAGTGGGTTGCCATGTCCTTCTCCAATGCATGAAAGCGAAAAGTGAAAGTGAAGCTGCTCAGTTGTGTTCGACCCTCAGCGACCCCATGGCCTGCAGCCTTCCAGGCTCCTCCGTCCATGGGATTTTCCAGGCAAGAGTACTGGAGTGGGGTGCCATTGCCTTCTCCAGAGTACTAAGACACATCTTTTTCTCTCTCTGATTGTACTTAAACCAAATCCCCTTGAAGTGATATAAGACTAATGTTAATGGAATATTATCGTCAATAGTTAACATTTGAAGCTGATACCCATAATTTATGGGGCACTTTGACATATAGCCCCAGGGAAATACTGATGCAGTAAAATAAAATCAACTGGGAATATATTTAAATATCCCTGATGATGTTTCCACTTAAGCTCTCTATTAGTTGGTAAAGAATTTCTCAAGGGATCCCTGAACATACTCAGTGATCTTCGATTGCACAGAAAAAAACAGAGCATCTCCCTTCCCAGAGACATGGAGACAAAATATATAGTCCCATTTCTCCGTGGGTTTAAGTCAGACCTTGAATAATAAATACTTTAATATGGTCATATGTATTTAAAGAGAGTCACATTTAATGACGCGTCAAAATTTACCACAGAGAGGGCCCTGAGGGAAACCCATCAAAAAGAAAGAGAAATTTAGATGCTGAAATGTTGGTTTCACAGGGATCAGTTCAGGCATATGGTGTATTTTCTCGTTTCCATTGCACTCCACCAACACACAAACACGCATGCCTGCGCACACATCATATTTGGAACCAATCAACTTTTTGATAGCACTCAGGGATTTAGGTCCTTTCCCTGACTCTTATTTTTAACTTTAGTAAAAAATAAATAAATAAATAACATAAAATTTACCATCTTAACCAGTTTAAGTGTACAGTTCAGTATATGAAGTACATTTACATTGGTATGTAAAAGATCTCCAGACCATTTTCATCTTGTAAAACTCTATTTAAAAAACAAACAAAAAAACCTCTGCGTTTATTAAACAACTGCTCTCCATTTCCCATTCCCCCTAGTCCTTGATAACCACCATTCTACTTTCTGTTTCTACAACTTTGACTACTTTAAATAGGGTACATAAATGAAATCATAGAGTATTTTTCTTTTTGTGACTGACTTATTTCACTTAGCATAATATGTTTAAAGTTCATTCATGTTATGCCATGTGGCTAATACTATGTTGGATGAAAATAATGCATTGTTTTTACCCAATATTTCAGCTGCTCTCACTTTTTGGCAATTGTGAGTAACATCACTAAGAACATAGGTGTGCAAATATCTCTTTGAGACAATCCCTTCAATTATTTTGAATATATACAGAAGTGGGATTGCTGGATCATATGGTAGTTCTATTTTAATTCTTTGAGGAATATCCATACAGTTTCCCACAGGGGCTGTACACTGGAACATTCCTACCCATAGTGTTCAAGGGTTCCCCTAAGTATGCCTGAGAAGAATGTATATGCTGCTGCTGTTGGATTAAATGTTCCTTATCTGTCTGTTAGATCCATTTGGTCTAGAGTATGTTTGATTCCAACACTCCTTGGCTGGTTTTCTGTTAGGATGGTCTATCCACTGCTGAGGGTGAGGTATTGAACTCCACTACTAATATTGTATTGTTGTCTATATCTCCATTCAGGCTTAACGTATTTAGGTGCTTTGATGTTGGATAGTTATATATTTGCAATTGTTATATCTACTTGATGAATTGACTCTTTTATCATTCTATAATGACCTTCTTCATCTCTTGCTCCTGAGTTTGGCTGAAAGTTTATTTCATCCAATATAAGCATATATACCCCCAACTTCTTCTGGCTTCCAGTTACATAAAATATCATTTTTATGCTTTTGTATAAACATTCATTTACAATTTCTTGATAGTTCAGATTTTCTCATATCTCACTACTTTTGAACATAAGTTAACTTTTTTCCCAAATGCTCGTTCTTTCTATATTTTCCTATGGTTATTTTTGAGTCAGATTTAATGTATGTTTAAGGATAGGCTTAGTGTTTCCATAGCTTGCTTTTTTTTTTAAGATTAAGGGGATGAAACCTCAGCATATGCTAGGTTCTAGTGACAATATTATCTTTGCCCACATTCTGGCCTAGGAGTTACCACTAAATGTTCTTATTATTTCTATAGACGTTATTTTCCAGACCCTTGGACTGATCAAGGTGAGGGGAAAAATCCAGGTTTACTTTTGTACTTCCTTATCTATGAGAATGTGAATGGACTAAGGGAGAATCACACGCTAACACAGCATTATATCTTGTTTTCTCAAAGTTGAGAATTTCCTTGAGCCAAATGGATGCCACCTTTTTAAGCTCGGCTGAAATTGTGAGAAAATACTGCCCAATGTTTTGCCAACTTAAAACTATTCAGTTTGTTGTGGATTTCCAGAGCTAAGACTATACCAGTTATGATTTCATGCACAAAGAAAAATTCTCTGGTTACTATTCCTCCCAGCTACTCTGATAATGGGATATATTTGCAGTGTGTAATTACATTTTTTATCCTGGGAAAGAAATATTTATTAAGGAAAATTAATAAGAATTCAGGTTTATAAACATCAGCATTCCCTGAGTTCTGTTAGTTTGAGTGAGCCTTCCTAAGTCTGATGAACTCTCTCTCAATTGTCTGACCAAGCTCTTGTCAAGCTCAATTGATATGCAGAGCAGAGCCAGGATCATGGAATACTAATCAAGGTCGTTTGTCTTCTGTGATGAACCTAACTGTGTGGTCACCTGGCATGATTTGAGCCATGAGGAAGAATTCTTGTTTTTCAACACCAAATCAAATCAACTATGTGTGACTACCTATGATAAATATAAAATCTTAACTTCTTTAAATTTAATTCTCCTCTTTTCTTTATACGATAAAACACTGGAATAGACAAAATTTTTTCATATATAGACATATATAATATTTACCTTTCTCGCTATAGATATACATAGACATATATTACACATGTCATGCTGTACCATTCTGATTTTACTTTCAAGACTCTTCTCTAAAGCAAACCCTAGAAAGCTGTGGCTGAGTCAACGGGCTCTATCAACATGACATCTTTGACCAGTGATTTCTAGAACTGTTCTGATACCTTTTTCAGATTTTAGTTTATGCCTAAATCATTTGGTTTGATTAAAACACACAACTTATATACTTACTGTAGGGACATTTCATTCTTTACAACTACAAACATTTGATGTTTATAAATTTAAATGGGAAGTTTTCTTTTTTTGTTGAAGTACAGTTGATTTAAAATTTGTTAGTCTCAAGTATACAGAAAAACTGATTCAGATATATCAGTTCAGTACAGTTCAGTTCAGTCACTCAGTCGCGTCCAACTTTTTGTAACCCCATGAATTGTAGCAATGCCAGGCCTCCCTGTCCATCACCAACTCCCGGAGTCCATTGAGTCAGTAATGCCATCCAGCCATCTCATCCTCTGTTGTCCCCTTCTCCTTCTGCCTGGAGTTCACTCAAACTCACATCCATTGAGTCAGTAATGCCATCCAGCCATCTCATCCTCTGTCGTCCCCTTCTCCTCCTGCCCCCAATCCCTCCCAGCATCAGAGTCTTTTCCAATGAGTCAACTCTTTGCATGAGGTGGCCAAAGTACTGGAGTTTCAGCTTTAGCTTCATTCAGATATATATACGTGTACATATATATATATTTAGATCATTTATCCCTTATAGGTTATTAAAATATTGAATATAGTCCCCTATACTATACAAAAGGCCTTTGCTGGTTATCTGTTTTATATATATTAATATGTTCATCTCAACCTCCTAATTTATCCCCCCTCCTTTCCTCTTTGGTAACCATAAGCTTGTTTTCTATGTCTGTTGTCTATTTCTGCTTTGCATGTAAGTTCATTTGCATTTTTTTTTTTTTAGATCACATACAGTAGGAAGTTTTCAACGGCACTCACTCAGACTGTTGCAAACTAGTTACCACAAATAGCTATGCTGAGCTGACCTCCCCATGTTGGTCTAGAAAATGCCTGTTGCAATTTACTTTGTTCTGTGCTTGAGTTCATACTGTTCTGAGAACACTCTGATGTTGAAGTGGCTGCTGTTGATTCTGACTGGAAAAAGAATGACTTCCAAGTTGTGTGAGACCTTAAAAAGCCTCCCCTACCAAACAGAAGATATTGGCATTTATGTTCTGCCTGCATTGCAATATCAAGCATGCTATGTGGTAGGAGCACCCTGTGGCTTTGTTGGACAGTCATTTTGTGCTTTCTGCCCTGTAGCAGACTCATTCTAGAATCCTGTTTAACTATTTCTTTGGTTTATAAATGCCCAACCAAACAGATGAATGGATGGATGAATTATTCCAGACATGAGCTGACAATATTTGCTTATATGTTCATCTGTTGCTTTATAACCATGGTAATATGTGTAATCTTTCCAATTTAAATTAAGCACCCCCTTTTTCCTCCAAATTACATATTATTGGAAAGGGTTTCATCATCTTCAAACAAGATATGCCAATCACCAGACAATAATTATAAGTAGAAATTAACATAAAATGACAAATATTTGCTTTTAATGAGAGAGAACCAGAATCTTAGAAAAACAGAGCACTAAGGACATCAAAGATTAATCTTCAGTAATTTAGTGTTGAAATAATTGAAGGATAATATCACTATTGACTGAACTATAGTGTCCTTAGCTAAAAGCTTGTCAGGACTAATAAAATCCAACACAAAATTGATACAGGGAATCGTGACCCTACATCTTAACCACCACACTGGGTCTTCCCCATCCAGAGTAGGTAATTAATTAATTTCAACTGGAGAATGTCTTCCAGGTCTGTAATTAACAATATGTATACCTACCATACTCTCACCCTCATCCTCCACTGTGGTAAGAATGTGCAAGGTGATTAGTGAAGGCAGATTGTAAATGTGCCTCCTGGTTGTTCCTTCTTCCATTTTAAACTCTCTCAGCCTCCAGCCCCTTCCCACATTCCTTATCATGTTCCTAATGAGAGTATATATTTTTTTTACTCAACTAAAGTGTAAAATACCTGTTTTCTTCATTTTCTTGAAAAGATGTTTTACTATACATCTGTTTCTTGAGTTGTAAAGTAAACCTTGAGTAAGTTTTATGTTGGTTTATTACTATTAATACAAGATATGGCAAACTGCTCATAAAAATGCATATTCTATGTATTTTTGTCATGTTTATTTTTCTTTAATTTGTTAAGTAATTGAGAAATGATAATTAAAGGTACATAGTAAAGATACTACATGTTTGCTTTCTTCAAGATTTTGACCTGGCATCTGTATAATGTAGGCAGCCCAATAAAATAATCAAGTAAATGGAACAATAAAAAAATGTAGCATATGTGAAATGGCATGAGTGGAATTAAATCAGAATACTTAACTGGCTTTAGCCATGTGCCCTTGGTAATATTATTTAGCTTCTCTGTAATTTCCTTGTTTTTTCTATGAAAAGAAGACAGGATGCTTGGGGCTGGTGCACTGGGATGACCCAGAGGGATGATATGGGGAGGGATGTGGGAGGGGGGTTCAGGATTGGGAACACATGTACACCGGTGGCAGATTCATGTTGAAGTATGGCAAAACCAATACAATATTGTAAAGTAAAAATCAATCAATCAATAATAATTTTTTTAAAAAAGAATGCTACCAATATGGTGAGCACATCATTATAAATGTATTTTAGGTGTGCATATTAAATATAAGGGCTTCCCAGGTGGCTCACTGGTAAAGAATCCACATGTCAGTGTAGGAGACACGGGTTCGATCCCTGGGTCAGGAAGATCCCCTGGAGAAGGAAATGGCAACCCACGTTAATATTCTTGCCTGGAGAATCCCATGGACAGAGTAATCAGGTGGGCTGCTGTCCACAGGGTCACAGAGTCGGACACAACTGAAGCGACTGAGCATGCATGCATTTGTTATATTTCTAATATTAATTTTCTTAAAGCCAGAAAAAGTATTGAGTTCTTCAGGCAGCATTCCTACAATCTCAAAAAACTATTTATTTTTGACATAGCTTTTATTTTGGAGGAACTTCAGGAAAACTTGGATAAATAAAAATGCTGAGCTTTGTAAATGAACATGATTATCCATAAAATGGTGAATATCATGCTAAATTATTAGCAAACAATCATTTATTTGGTTGCAGATGTGCAGAAGAAAAGTTGGAGCTATCAGCAAAAAACTATGCATAAAGGAAAAAAGATAAATAAGGAACGTTATTTTGTCATATTTAAGTATGAAACTTTTGTTAGTAGGAACTAATTTTATTGCTCTCCATTATCCTGACTGTAATATTAACTCAGAAAGTAACTAAGTTGGCTAAACATTTCTCTATAAAAATATTCATTCAGAATATAGCAAAACAGAAACAGACACACAGATACAGAGAACCGTGGTTACTAGTTGGTTCTGGGGAGAAGGAAGAAAGGAGTAGGGGTAGAACAGGACAGGGTAAAGCAGAACAGGAGTAGGGGATTAGAGGTACAAACTACCGTGCTTAAAATAACTAAGCTATAAGAATATATTATACAGGACAGGGAATATAGCCAATATTTTATAACATTAAATGGAGTAAAATCTATAAAAGTATTGAATCACTATGCTGTACACCTGAAACTAATGTAATACTGTAAATCAACTATACTTTAAAAAATCCACTCACATATTACTTTTATAAGTTTTATTTATTTATTTGGCTCCACCAGGTCTTATTTGCAGCCACGTGGAATTTTAGTTGCAGTGTGTGGGCTCTCTAGTTAATGGTGCAAAGGCTCCCCAGGTGGCACTAGTGATAAGGAACCCTCCTGCCAATGCAGGAGATTTAAGAGTCCTGGGTTCAATCCCTAGGCCAGGAAGATTCCCTGGAGGAGGAAATGGCAACCCACTCCAGTGTTCTTGCCTGGAGAATCCCCATGGACAGAGGACCCTGGTGGGCTATGGTCCATAGGGTCGCAAAAAGTCGAACACAACTGAAGCAATGGCACACATATGATTCCTTAGTTTCTTAACCAAGGATTGAACATATATCCCCTGCATTGCAAGGTGGATTCCTAACTCCTGGACCACCAGAGAAGGCCCCACTCATACATTATTAATCAAAGTAGCTCTTAGGAAGAACTTGCTTCAGTTCAGTTCAGTTCAGTCGCTCAATCATGTCCATCTCTACAACCCCATGAATTGCAGCATGCCAGGCCTCCCTGTCCATCACCAACTCCCGGAGTTCACCCAAACTGCTGTCCATTGAGTCAGTGATGCCATCCAAAATTCACCATTATTTCATTAAACAGAACTTATTCAAAATAATTGTATTTTGAATTGAGATTTTTTTCTTTTAAGTTGTCCATACCAATCCAAGACTTAGTTCTTCCTAAATTTATAGATCATCATATTTTTGTGCACTCAGCTGTGATATAAACCAAAAAAGTCTCTGATTTCAGGGTCTTTGTTTTTTGTTTTTTTGTCTTTACTATAGAATGTCCCACTCTAGCAAAATGGTAGACTAAGAAATTTTTAATATACTTTTACTACAACCATGTTGAAATGCTGGATAAACTAATAGAAATATATATTAAATAAATAACTAAGCTTACAAAATGGAGATAACCTCCCTCAAGTTGACAGGCACAATAAGATGATAAAAACCAGAGCTGAAGTACTCGAGTTTATCTGGTGCTGCAGCTGTGTGTCTCCCCAGTGTGAAGGAGACAGAGGAGTCAGGAGTGAGGGGCTAGTCTTAGTACCATAGATGGTTGAGGTTTCGGGTCAAATTAGCCTTAAAACTTGCCTTTAGTCATGAGAACAAAGGCAGCATTATTTTTTTTTAAAGCCACATTTTTAAAGAACAAAATAGAACTTTAAGAAATGTTTATCTCTGCATCATATGAAAAACTGAACACAAGTTTATTAGCATATGCAACATAGTTGAAGGATTACATGAATTACATAGATTACATGAATGTGAGATCATTAGGAAGACTCATCCAGAATTCCGGAGAGATTAAAGAGAGAATATTTGAAAGAGCTTTACAAGCATCAAGAGTTAGATCCCAAATACATACATATAAAAAGAATCCCAGAAGGAGAAAAAAGGAAAGAAGTAATATTGCAAAGTAACTGCAATAGAGTTGAGAATGTCCACATTTCTCCCATTACAGGGTGGAGTTCACTTATCTTTCTGCTTAATATAGATTAGCTGGTGACTGCTTTGAGCAATGGAGTACAGTGAAGCCAGTTCTGTACTTAGCCTTTCGATGACTGTCCACTTTTGCTTGCTGGCTGGGAGCCCTGAGCTGCCATTTAATAAATCTAAGTACTGTGCTGAACAGACGATATGGAGTGATTTTGAGATGAAATGAAAAGGGTGAGTGGCCTGGCAGAAACCAGTCTTCAAATCATCTCTACCAATCCCTGGCCTGTTTGTACCCTCTAGATCAGACTCCACCAGTTAAATATCACTGAGTGATCTCTCTGTGCCACGTGGAGCAGAAACATCACTCTGCTGAGCCTTGTAAGAAACAAGAAGCACAAAATCATGAGATATCTTTAAACGTTTGTGATTTAGAGCTGTTATATCTTGAAGTGGAGTCATTCAGTTGTGTCGGGCTATTTGTGACCCCATGCACTATAGCCTAGCAGGCTTCTCCATTCATGGGATTTTCCAGGCAAAAGTACTAGAGTGGGTTGCCATTTCCTTACATCTTGAGGCATTTTTTAAAAGCAGCAATAGATATCTGGAACATAAATAATGGCCAAGAATTTTCCAAAATGAACAAAATATGGAATCCTTAGATGGAAGAATTACATCAAGTTCCAAACAAGGGAAATAAAATTAATCTCTACCTAAATTCATAGCTGTAGCCAGAAGAACAAGAGCAAAGTGAGGTCTTAAATAAAGCAAAAAGGTAGATTGCATATAAATAATTTTAAGACTGAAACAGATTCCTTAAAAGAAGGAAAAGAGATGAGAAGATAATGGATTGACACCTTTAAGGGATGTGGGTTAACTGTAAACCCAGAACTCTACATCCTGCCAAATATTCAGGATTGAGATCAGAATCAAGACAACTTCTGTCTTAAAAGATTGATAATTCAGAAAGGATAGAGATTCATGAAACAATAAGAGAAAACAAATAGCAATATCCACCTGTGAGGAAAACAAAACAGAAAATGACAAGTAAAACTAAGCATCTTTTTATACGTTCCCCAAAGTCATCATTAGCAGATGAACATAACTTATCTTAATTATGCATAACTATCACCATTGTTACTTTTTCCTGTTACTTTATGCTTGATAGAAATAATACTTTATCTCATGTAAACTCAGAAATTCAAAGATAAACATGGAGGATGGGATAAATTGGGAGACTGGGGTTGACACATATACACCATTGATACTATGTATGAAATACATAACTAATATAGCACAGGGAACTCCACTCAATGCTCTGTAGTATCTAAATGGGAAAGAAATTGATTGATTGATTGATTTTTTTAATTTTTATTTTTACTTTATTTTACTTTACAATACTGTATTGGTTTTGCCATACATTGACATGAATTCACCACGGGTGTACATGAGTTCCCAAACATGAACCCCCCTCCCACCTCCCTCCCCATAACATCTCTTTGGGTCATCCCTGTGCACCAGCCCCAAGCATCCTGTATCCTGCATCGAACATAGACTGGCGATTCGTTTCTTACATGATAGTGTACATGTTTCAATGCCATTCTCCCAAATCATCCCACCCTCTCCCTCTTGCCCAGAGTCCAAAAGTCTGCTCTACACATCTGTGTCTCTTTTGCTGTCTCGCATACAGGGTCATCATTACCATCTTTCTAAATTCCATACATATGTGTTAGTATACTGTATTGGTGTTTTTCTTTCTGGCTTACTTCACTCTGTATAATTGGCTCCAGTTTCATCCACCTCATTAGAACTGATTCAAATGTATTCTTTTTAATGGCTGAGTAATACTCCATTGTGTATATGTACCACTGATTTCTTATCCATTCATCTGCTGATGGACATCTAGGTTGTTTCCATGTCCTGGCTTTTATAAACAGTGCTGTGATGAACATTGGGGTACATGTGTCTCTTTCTATTCTGGTTTCCTTGGTGTGTATGCCCAGCAGTGGAATTGCTGGGTCATATGGCAGTTCTATTTGCAATTTTTTAAGGAATCTCCACACTGTTCTCCATAGTGGCTGTACTAGTTTGCATTCCCACCAACAGTGTAAGAGGGTTCCCTTTTCTCCACACCCTCTCCAGCATTTATTGCTTGCAGAGTTTTGGATCGCAGCCATTCTGACTGATGTGAAGTGGTACCTCACTGGGAAAGAAATTTAAAGAAGAGGAGACTGTATGTATACATATAACTGAGTCACTTGTACAGTAGAAACTACTAAAACATTGTAAAGAGAGGAGACTGTATGTATACATATAACTGAGTCACTTGTACAGTAGAAACTACTAAAACATTGTAAAGCAACTATACTTCAAAAAAAATTTTTAAAGAAAAAAAGATGAAATGGGAATTAAATTCCTCATATAACAGAAGAAAACACACATTAAATAAATAACTCATCAGAATCTGAACAGCTATTACAATGTAGAGATGAAGTTTGAACTGATTCAGCGATTTCAGAGAGTGAGCAGACTCTCTCAAATATACAGTCTCTTGCGCATTCTTTTAGGCCTTTCCCCCTTCACATCTCAAACGGGTTTGTCTTAAGCAACTTTAGATGCTTTATCTCTATCTCCCTGTTCATGCCCCCAAAACACCCCCACTTCTCCTTTGCCATCAAACACCAATAACAACATACCAAAATGTGTTCATTCTGAAAACAGAGAATTACCAGTGCCTCAAACTAGGTTTCCAAGACAAAATGATTATGGAAAAGTTAAGGTGTAAATGGCCTTGCATATGAACACTGTATATGGAGCATAAATATCTGCATCTGAAGGAGGGAGATGTTGCTTTCTATGTATCCAGCAGAGGAGGACTGCTCATTTTATTTATTTATTTTTATTTGACTGTGTCAGGTCTTAGCCATGGCATGTGGGGTCCTGTTCTCTAGTCAGGGATTGAAACTGGGCCCTCTGCATTGGGAGCATGGAGTCTTAACCACTGGACCACCGGGGAAGTCCTGCTACTCCATTTTATTAATAAAATAGATAATAATGGAGCTTAACCAAACAACATAACTAAACCAAGATAATTAAGGAGTTAAAAAAAGAAGAGATTCAAAATAAATAATGTCCAATGCTTCTGAAGATACTATATTAACTACCACCCATGATGCCTACCTTAGGTTGGGAGAATCTGTGATGTCTGACATGTGCTGTGACTTGTGTCTAGTCCCTCAGTCATGTCCAACTATTGGTGACCCCGTGCACTGCAGCCCACCAAGCTTCTCTGTCCATGGGATTCTCTAGGCAAGAATACGAGAGTGGGCTGCCATTCCCTTCTCAAGGGGATCTTCCCAACCCAGGGATCGAACCCAGGTCTCCAACACCAAGGACGGATTCTTTACTGTCTGAGCCACCAGGGAATCATGATGTCTGACATAGGAAGTTGCTACTATAAATGATTTTTGATCTCTTGTTAGGAAAACATCATGTGCTCAAGTGAAAACAATTCCAAATGATAGTGGCCAATATTGATTTACTGATCACTTAAAATTTTCTGCTCCGTGAACTATTACTTCATACAGATGCAATAATTGGGGACATCTCTGAAATGTGGAGAAGATGTGACTCATGTTAAAGTGAAACTGAAAGCCGCTCAGTCATGTCCAACCATTTGTGACCCCATGGACTATATAGTCCATGGAATTCTCCAGGCCAGAATACTGGAGTGGGTTGCCATTCCCTTCTCCAGGGGATCTTCCCAACCCAGGGATCAAACCCAGGTCTCCAGCATTGTAGGTGGATTATTTACTAGCTGAGCCACTAGGGATCCATGTTAAAGTCAAAGTCAATATATGAGGAGGATGGGATTCAGGATACACACATCCTTCCACTAGTCTTCCAAAAAAGAACAGTTCTGAGTGAACTGATAAAAGTGAATTCTAGTGGTGACGTTATTAAGGGAGGTAAAGTGGAGCCGAGGCCTGGGTGTGTGCTAGTGTGTATGCTAAGTTGCTTTAGTCGTGCCCAACTTTTTGAGACCCCATGGACTGTAGACCACCAGGCTCCTCTGTCCATGGAATACTCTAGGCAAGACGCTGGAGTGGGTTGGCATTTCCTCCTCCAGAGTATCTTCCTGACCCAGGGATGGAACCTGTGTCTGTTACATCTCCTCCACTGGTAGGCACGTTCTTTTCCGCTAGTGCCAGCTGGGGAGCCCAACAGGAACTCTAAACCTGGAGGTAGGAGAAAGGGATATACAGCTAAGAAGACTCTTCTCTGTGCTCCTTCACTGATCATTTTGAGCTTTATTTCCTTAGCTTATATTGTAGAAAATGGCACCTACACTTGTAATTTGTGTGAATGTTGAGGACAAGGCTAAAGAGTGAGAGAATGAAGATGAAAACACAGAGCACAGATTTGAGCATGTTGTAGCTATTTAAAACATCATGTGGATTCTTTGTTGACTAAAAATCAATCATACTGTTTGAGAAAGAAAACTAGTAAAGAAAACAAATGTGGGCATAATGGATATGGGCATGAAAACTATTTTAAGAATTGGGCATGTGCTCTCAAAAAGAGAGACAGAAATGTACTTATTAAATTTTGTCATACTGTTTTTCCTATTAATTTTAATTAGATCCTATTAAATATTCAAGGATTATTTTTAGTGGTTACCAGACTTACTATTTAGATGCATTATTTATTGTAGATGGAACTTCCCTCTTGTTAGATGTGCTATCTTTGGGGGAATTTTGTTTCATTTAAGTGTTGTTCAAATGTAGCACCCCATGGCAGGTCCCCAAAGAATACATCACAATGCTGTATATTTTGTGCAGAAAGTACGAGTATTTATATCAATGGGGACTTTACTCTAGCTATAGAAACTCTTGTCAGAACTCTTGTCAAGTCAGACATCTAATACCAATTCTCAGTCATGGTCACAGGTGCAGAGAGTTAGCACCGGTCAGTAAAACAAAAATGACCTCGCTAGAGAACTAAGGAATGTTCCTCTCCAATGATGATTTGTATATTACATATTTATGACCTCTTCAAAAATAATCCATCCAAATAGGAAATTAGTCCCTACAAGAGAAGCATTTAAGTATGAAAAAAAATTTATGGAGGCTGAGATCTAAACTTTCATCCTATAGATAGAGATGGTGACAAAAACTGAAACTTAAGACCGTGGGAGATAGGTGAATTAAGTGCTCTGCTTACTGAATTTTTTATTCACTTGCTTCTCTTTCATTTGTGCATTTTCCACAGTGGATTACAATAACAGAAAAGTCTTCCTGAAGGAAATAACAAGTAGGCTTTGGTGGGAAACAAAAAAGGAAAGGTATTCCTAATTCCTATACTCGGAAGCAGTTTGAAGTGGCCTATTAACTGGAAATTCCAGAGATGAAGAGTAATTTAGAGCTAGTAGAAAAAAGCACCTTTGATGAGCGGCTACAAATAAGGTCAGCGAACTGTGCAGTGCTGCATCATGGAAGGACTTCTGTGCTAAATTATGAAGCTTGAAACGTGTTCAGAAAATTACAGAGAGGAATTGAAAGATGAGGCATTCGTGTTCTAATACTGCTATAAAAAATTACCGCAAATTCTGTCACTTTAAACTGCATGAATTTATCATCTAACATTTCTGGAGGTCCAAAGTCTGAAATCAGTCTCCCTAGCCTGAAGTCATAGTGTCAGCTTGGCTGGTTCCTTCTGCAGCCTCTGAGAGGGGATCCATTCTCTTTGCCTTCTTCTTTGTACTCTAAAGGCTGCCTGCATTCCTTGATTCATGGCTCTTTCCTCACATCGCCCCTACCATTTTCTTCTACCATCATCTCTCCTACTAACTCTGATCCTCCTGCCTCACTGTTAGAAGGATTCCTGTGATTAACCTAGGCCCACCTGGAAAATCTAGGATAATCTCCCCATCAGCATCCTTAACTTAATCATATCTGTGAAACTCCGTTAATCTTGTTAAAGATTTGGTGAATTAAGACATGAATATTTTCCAGAAGCTATTATTCAGATTACCAGAAACTATAAACAGAGATATGACATGATAAACTTTGTATTTTAGAATGAACCCTCTGATACCATGGGAGTTAAAGAAGGATCAGTCTGGAAGAAGGGGACCAAGGGGCAGTTGCTGAGTTCTTGAAGAGAAATGGCTTATTCCATATATATTAATGTTCAGTGTTTAGCTCTAACACTACTGTGCCCCATTTCCTTCACAGGGGTAAATGAGGAATAGCAAAAAAAAAAAATGTGTATAAGGTGCATTTTAACAGAACCTAGAAGCTACCTAAATTGGGAGAGAATTGAGGAGTAGAGGTAAGGGATTGATTAAAGTCTCCAAATTTGAATTGACGTTAACAGATGTGCAAATTTTAGGAAAACAGGAGAGTGAAGAAGAAAAGAAATTCATTCAAAGACCCTATTAGTTTGTAGAGCAAACTAATCATCAATGTGCAAATTTGGAAAAGATACCCCCCTGCCTCCCCTGGACAGATGCTGTCCCACAGGCACACAACTTGGTCACGTGACCAGGCCTTTAGAGAGAGGAAACTGTGTTCCCTTCTCTCGGTTAAGGCTCTGTCAGAGCACAGTAGGAGCCTGCCACAGACCACAGTCATAATATGTCCTGAACTGTTCTGTATATGATAAACAAAGCATCAGTGAACTTAGATGGAGTTGTCTATTGGCACCAGAGTTAAAAAAAAAAAAAAAAAAACTCTCGATGCTAGTTTTATATCAGCAGAAAAATAACAGATGAATGGATGTATAGGCTGGCTGAGACTGTACAGGCAGCAAAGAAAGTATTAATAACTAACTTCAAGAGGCAATCAAGTTTAAAGATAGAATGTCCAACACCACAGCATCAGTGCTACCATCAGAATGGGACAATCTCTTGTTGCAGAGACATTCTAGGTGAGTATATAGTGCATTTAGTCTTGTTTATGACAATGCTAGACCGTTATCATTTTGCTTGTTTGTATTTTTACAAAAATGTTGATGTATTAAATGTATACCACTTGGGGGATCAACAATAAGAAACAGAGGAGAGCTAGATGATTTGATATCAGCAAAAGGGAAGATTGGTAAAAGGGCAACCAGGGTATATCAAACATGGGTGAAAAAAGACAGAAAACCCTTTGATGCATAATTAAATCAAAGTCTCTTAGAAATCTCTGGACAGGAAAAGAGGCAGAAAAAAATTGGAAAAGGAGAAAATAGAAACATTTTATTTACATGAAAATATTGTTGATTTTTTAACCAATTTATTTTTTAAATAAATTAATTCCAAGAAATAATGCTTTGTCCTGATTATTTAAACCTGTGAAATATTTTGACATGGGAAAATGCATCCCCTTCAGTTCCATTTGTGGAATTTAGTTATCTATTCAGTATATGTATTTCATTTAAACTTCAGCTGATTTGAGACACCCAACTCTCCATTGGGAGGCACTTGGCTTTTCTCATAAATGTGTAATTTTCAGCTCGAAGAAACATTTGCACCTTCAGGGAGCAATATATTCTCTTCTCCCAGTAGTTTCTTATTTTATTTACCCTGTCAAGTAGCCAACAAGAACATTTTCTCATACTGTACTGAGCCTAAGTGAAGTTCAAGCATTCAGTTTGCCCAACTTTTAGAGGAAATAAGAAAATACTTTCTAGCAAAGTAACTAATAATAGCTCTTACTGAGCCATAAGCCACCTGTTTGGACGTATCGATCAAATCAGCTTTTAGATTAAAGACCTAGTATTTTCTTAAATATAATGCATTACCAAAGTGTTTGCATTTTTGCATTTGGCATGGAGGTAAAATGTTGGGAGGAAAAGATCTAAATTTTAGCTCCTACATTTGTTAATTGCTCCATTTTGGAGGAAACTAACCATGAAGAAGGAGAAGTGCTATTTCTCTTACTGGTCATTTAGTGAGCTGCATAAAAGTGAATATGGCAAGTTCTGATTCTTTGGATTGTTATTTGTTGAAAATGTGCAGAAATAAAGCTATCAGAAGTGTTTCTTTTAAATGAATATTGAATAGAAGCTAGTGCCATTTATCCAGTAAAGTAATTTCTTCCTTACTTAGAATGGGCTTACTTAGAAGGGAAATCCTATTTCAGGGCCATTTTTCCCTCCCCTCATTTATACCCAAAGCATATTGTATGTAGAGATATCATGCCATGGACACAGTAATAGTTCTGCTGTAGACAGTTTCCACCTGACTGCATTTCTATTACTGCGGATAACCTTCAACTCAGGAAAAGCATTCACAATTTATAAAGAATATAGAAAAAAGAAGTCTTCCATATAAATCCAGAATTCTAACTGTGTGAAGTATGGATAAATTGCATAACTTTGAAAGCAAATGTGAAATCTTTTTGAGTGTGATCCTCATGGGAAGGAATGCTAACTTGCTGTTCACCTTGAAAGTTTTCCTCAGTGTGCTATTATTTTTCTCAAATGTCAAATAGTTTGCAAGACATTTCCCTGATAATTCCCACAGGGCATGGAGAATAAGATTTACTTTGATTAGAAGAGGCTGAAGATGAGGAATCTGGTTTAACAACAGGCCCTGCCAAAGAATAAAGGCTGGTTAGTTTTGTTAACCTGGATCAAGCAGACCAGAGATTGATTCTTGGAATCTGGCTCCATGAAGAAGCATTAAAGAATCAGACTGCACTTAAGCAGACAGCCTAAAGTATTCAGGAGCTAGGCACAGCAGATCTGGCTTTTATTGTTGACCCTCTTAATAATGTATTGTGTAACCTTTGGCAAGTAAATTAATACATCCGTTCCTCCTTTTCCTTGTCTGTAGAAAAGTGGTTTCAGTTGCTTGATCCATAAGATGCTGAACTCCAAGCTTCTTAGTTTGAAGGAGGAGCAGAATTAGTGAGCTTATGATACAAAGAAGTTGTTTGTTTTCTGATCTCTTTCCTGTCCTTCCATTCATGGCTACAGTAGCACTTCCACATGTCTGCTTCCATCCAGAGGAAAAGAAGGAAAATAGTCATAAGGTCCTTTTATATCCATATTTATAAAAGTGAAGGACTATATAAATCAAAAGGGCCTGCCAGAAGTATACCATTTTTTATAATTGCACTGCGCTAGCTTTAGCTGTAAGTTTCACCCATCCATTCAAGCATGCACATATCCATCCATTCATGCATTCATCCATCTATCCTCCATCAAAATATCCATTGAATCAATATGTACTATGCTGGCTGCATAAATACTATAAATACACTGGTCAACAAGACAGGCTTGTTCTTTCTTCAGGGAATTGAGAGTAAATCAGTAGGCCTGTGTTAACAAACAATTAATTTTAATTACATATGTAAAAAGTGTTGTTTAAAAAATACAGCGATTAGTAACAGTGACTAATGAGCAGTTTTTTCTTCATATAAGAACAGACCTGATTATCCCCACACAAATTCACTTCTTTATTCAAAGGAAGGTAGAGGTGCAAGTTGACCGAAAAATTAAGAATGAAATCCCTTTTTCAATGTTCAGTCACTTGACCTGTTTGCAAGATCATATTATCAAAACAGTTACACTTCTGGCTTCTGAATAACAAAGAATTACATTTATAAAACTCTCCATGCCTGTCGCAACTTCCCAAGAGGCCTTGGGAAAGACTTTGCCCTTGCGAAGTCATCCAGAAGAAGAGTAACCTTTAATTTCAAATTGATATTCCAAGTATACTAAGGCAATAAAGAAGAACGATAACAATCAAATCCTAAAGGAACTAACAGAATCAGCCTTTATTTGGCAGAGAATGGCATGCAATTATAAAGTGATCAAGGCTCCATACCTATACATTTAATTAAGAATAAAGATGGGTGAGTATTGAAATACTAATGAGAAAACTTAGACTTCCTTCTAATGAGATTTCACAATTATGACCCAAATATCCCATTCTAGATTATGTTGACTAACCATCTGTCCTGGTTTACTGGAGACCAAGGATGTCGGACTTTTAATGCCAACCCAGGAAAATCGTGGGCAAACTGAGGAGAGCTGTTCTCCAACATATCTTCTATAAAGTAATAATAATGTAAGCCTAATTATAAAGATTCTAAACCTATTCAATTTATGCTCTCTAAGCACTGGCAAACCATGAATCATGGCCAGTCAGCATTTTGTAAAGGATATTTTAGAACCCACTAATCTGTCAACAAGTAATGTTCTTAGCAGGGGCTATTTGCCCAAAGTAGTACCAGAGAACAAACGTGCAGAAACTCTAGTCATCATAGTTATTTATTTCCACTGTGCAAGGTATACCTCCTCTTTGCAGAATCATAAGGAAACAGCAAAATCTATCAGCTGGCTGACACATGTATGGCTTAACTAGCACTGTGGTTAGTGATTCTGGCTGTTTCTGAGTTGTCTCCATTCAAAGTTACTTACTTAGAGCATGTCAACATCAGTTAATCTTTCTGAGCCTTGGTTTCCTCAACTTAAAAAAAAAAAAAAAAGTTTGACTGTCACAGATGAACCAAAGTCTCCTTTTCCCAGGTTTGAGTTTGGTTCAGTTCAGTTTAGTTCAGTCATTCAATTGTGTCTGACTCTTTACAACACCATGAATTGCAGCATGCAAGGCCTCCCTGTCCACCACCACCTCCCGGAGTTCACCCAAACTCATGTCCATCGAGTTGGTGATGCCATCCAGCCATCTCTTCCTCTGTTGTCCGCTTTTCCTCCTGCCCCCAATCCCTCCCAGCATCAGAGTCTTTTACAATGAGTCAACTCTTCCCATGAGGTGGCCAAAGTATTGGAGTTTCAGCTTCAGCGTCAGTCCTTCCAATGAACATGCAGGACTGATCTCCTTCAGAATGGACTGGTTGGATCTCCTTGCAGTCCAAGGGACTCTCAAGAGTCTTCTCCAACACCACAGTTCAAAAGCATCAATTCTTCAGTGCTCAGCTTTCTTCACAGTCCAACTCTCACATCCATACATGACCACAGGAAAAACCACGGCCTTGACTAGACAGACCTTTGTTGGCAAAGTAATGTATATGCTTTTGAATATGCTATCTAGGTTGGTCATAACTTTTCTT
>SJYQ01000082.1:104032-128626 GCA_006410935.1 Redunca redunca | reverse complement strand
CACTGTTTCCCCATCTATTTCCCATGAAGTAATGGGACCGGATGCCATGACCTTCGTTTTCTGAATGTTGAGCTTTAAGCCAACTTTTTCACTCTCCTCTTTCACTTTCATCAAGAGGCTTTTTAGTTCCTCTTCACTTTCTGCCATAAGGGTGGTATCATCTGCATATCTGAGGTTATTGATATTTCTCCTGGCAATCTTGATTCCAGCTTGTGCTTCTTCTAGCCCAGCATTTCTCATGATGTACTCTGCATAGAAGTTAAAGAAGCAGGGTGACAATATACAGCCTTGACGTACTCCTTTTCCTACTTGGAACCAGTCTGTTGTTCCATGTCCAGTTCTAACTGTTGCTTCCTGACCTGCATACAGATTTCTCAAGAGGCAGGTCAGGTGCTCTGATATTCCCATCTCTTTCAGTATTTTCTACAGTTTATTGTAATCCACACAGTCAAAGGCTTTGGCACAGTCAATAAAGCAGAAATAGATGTTTTTCTGGAACTCTCTTGCTTTTTCCATGATCCAGTGGATGTTGGCAATTTGATCTCTGCTTCCTCTGACTTTTCTAAAACCAGCTTGAACATCTGGAAGTTCACGGTTCATGTATTGCTGGAGCCTGGCTTGGAGAATTTTGAGCATTATTTTACTATCGTTTGGTAGATGAAGATAATAGTGGAAAGTAAGTTGCTAATAACCACATTACAGGACTACATGGAGGGCTTCATTTAATTTTACACAAAGCCCTATAAAAATATGAATTTTTTTAAAAAAATGGTAATGCTTTTCCAGATAATGAACTAAATTACTGTTCTGGCTCAATCTGGAATAGGTTAGCCATGACTGGGTTATAGAAGCCTAGGCAAGAAAATGAAACAAAACAAAATACAAAAAACCAACCAAACCTTTCCTAAGTTATTGTTTTTAAAAAATATTTAAGCCAATTTCTTGAGATATGATTGACATATAAAGAAACTTTACATATTTGATATTTACTAATCCATGAGTTCATGGATAAATATATATCTATGATAACATCACCACCATCAAGGTCATAGAAATATTTGTTACTACCTAAAGTTCCCACCTGCTTCATTTAATAGTAATAATAGGAATACCTAAAATAAAACTTTACCTCTTATCTCACATGCTTGTAAAGTAATGATCAAAATTCTCCAAGCTAGGCTTCAACAGTACATGAACCAAGAAATTCCAGATGTTCAAACTGGATTTAGAAAAGGTAGAGGAACCAGAGACCAAATTGCCAACATCCACTGGATCATTGAAAAAGCAAGAGAGTTCTAGAAAAACATCTACTTCTGCTTGCCTTTGACTGTGTGGATCACAACAAACTGTGGAAAATACATAAAGAGATGGGAATACCAGGCCACCTTACCTGCCTCCTGAGAAATGTGTATGCAGGTCAAAAAGCAACAGATAGAACGGGACACGGTTCCAAATTGGGAAAGAAGTACATCGAAGCTGTATATTGTCACCCTGCTTATTTAACTTGTATGTAGAGTGCATCATGCAAAATGGCATTCTGGATGAAGCATAATCTGGAACCAAGATTGCTGGGAGAAATATCAATAACCTCAGATATGCAAATAACACCACCCTTATGGCAGAAAGTGAAGAGGAACTAAAGAGCCTCCTGATGAAAGTGAAAGAGGAGAGTGAAAAAGCTAGCTTAAAACTCAACATTCAAAAAATTAAGATCATAGCATCCGGTCCCATCACTTCATGGCAAATAGGTGGAGAAACAATGGAAAAAATGACAGATTTTATTTTCTTGGGCACCAAAATCACTGCAGATGGTGACTGCACCCATGAAATTAAAAGATGCTTGCTCCTTGGGAGAAAAACTATGACAAATCAAGACAGCAAATTAAAAAGCAGAGACATTACTGAAAAAGGTTTGTATATTCAAAGCTATGGTTTTTCCAGTGGTCATATATGGATGTTAGTGTTGGACCATAAAGAAAGCCGAGAGCCAAAGAATTGATGATTTTGAACTGTGGTGTTGGAGAAGACTCCTAAGAGTGCCTTGGACAGCAATGAGATCAAACCAGTCAATCCTAAAGGAAATCAGTCTTGAATATTCATTGGAAGGACTGGTTCTGAAGCCGAAGCTCCAATACATTGGCCACCTGATGTGAAGAACTGACTCATTGGAAAAGACCCTGATGCTGGGAAAGATTGAATGTGGGAGGAGAAGGGGATAACAGGATGAGACGGTTGGATGCCAGCACTGACTTGATGGACATGAGTTTGAACAAGCTCCAGGAGTTGTTGATGGACAGGGAAGCCTGGCATGTTGCAGTCTGTGAGGTTGCAACTGAGAGACTGAACTGAACTGAACCTCTTATCAGATTTTAGTTGCTACTGCTAAGTCACTTCTGTCGTGTCCGACTCTGTGCAACCCCATAGATGGCAGCCCACCAGGCTCCCCCATCCCTGGGATTCTCCAGGCAAGAACACTGGAGTGGGTTGCCATGTCCTTCTCCAATGCATGAAAGTGAAAGTGAAGTCACTCAGTCGTGTCTGACCCTCAGCGACCCCAAGGACTGCAGCCTTCCAGGCTCCTCTGTCCATGGAATTTTCCAGGCAAGAGTACTGGAGTGGGGTGCCACTGAGATTTTAGTACACAACATATATTGTTAGCTATAGGTGGTATAATAGAATTCCAGCACTTATTCCTCTTATAAAACTGAAACTTTGTACCTTTGACTATCACTTCCCCATTTACCCATCTCCTTGGCCCTTGTCAACCACCATCCTATTCTCTGCTCCTGTAAATTGACTATGTTAGATTCCACAAATAAGTGACCTCATTCTGTAACTATCTTCTGTGTCTGGCTTATTTCAGTAAGCATAATGTCCTCTAGGTTAATACATGTTGCCACGAATAGAACATTTTCTTATTTTCTAAAGGTTGAATAATACTGAATTGTATGTATATACAATATTTTCTTTATTCATTCATCCATCCATCCAGGAACATTTAGATTGTTTCTATATCTTAGCTATTGTGAATAATGCTGCGCTGCCCAAGGGGTGTAGGCATCTTTCTGAGATCCTGATGTCAATTCCTTTAGATAAATATGAGGATTGGAGTTGTTAGATCCCATGGTAGTTTTATATTTAATTTTTTCAGGCATGTTCATATTGTTTTCATAATAGTTGTACCAATTTACATCCCCATCAACAGTTTACCAAACTAATCTTTTACTTACATCCTAACTAACATTTGCTTTTTTAATAGGTGTGAGGTGATACCTCATTGTAGTTTCAGTGTACATTTCCCTGATGATTAAACGGACTGAGCACTTTTCATATACCTGTCGGCCATTAGCATGTCTTCTTTGGAGGAATGTCTACTGAGGTCCTCTGCACATTTTTTAATAGAATTAGTTGCTTTTATTTCTTGTTACTGTATTTTGAATATTAATCTTTTATCAGATATAAGGCTTGCAAAGTTTTCTTTCATTCCATAGGCTATCTTTTCATTGCAACTATTTCTTTTGCTATGCAGAAGATTTTTAGTTACCTATAATCTCCTCTATTTTTACTTCTGTTGCCTATAGTATCCAAAAATTGTGCTTTTGGTGTTGTATCCAAAATCATTGGCAAGTCCAAGGTCGAGGAGCTTTTCCCCTGAAGTTTCCTATAGAAGTTTTATCATTTCAGGTCTTAAGTCTTTAATCCATTTTGAGTGAAATTTTGTGTATTCTAGATGTGGATATTCAGCTTTCCCAACATTATTTAAAGAAAAAAAAAAAACCTTTCCCTTTTGGTATTCTTGGCACCTTTGTTGAAGATTAGTAGACTCGGTATGCATGTGTTTATTTCTAGGCTCTTGATTCTATTCCATCAGCCTGTTTGTCTATTTTCATGCCAGCACTGTACTGTCCTTGCTTATTCAAGCTTCGTAATATAGTTTGAAATCAGGAAGTGTGGTACCTCCAGCTTTGTTCTTTTTGCTCAGGATTGTTAAATAGGGGACTCCTGTGGTTCCATATGAATATTATGATTGTTTTTTAATTTCTGTGAAAAATGGCATTGGAATTTCGTTAAAGATTGCCTTGAACCTATAAAGGGTTTGAATACTATGGGCATTTTAACAATATTGATCTTCTAAGTTATGGATACAGGATATCTTTCTTTTTACATGTGTCTTCCTCAGTTTCTTTTAACAATATATTAGAGATTTCAGTGTACAGATCTTTCACCACCTTGGTTAAAAATATTCCTAAATATTTTAATGTTTGATGCTATCATGTCAGTTTTCCTAGTGTCTTTTTCATGTAGTTCTAACAACTTTTGGGTGGTGTCTTCAGGGTTTCATATGTGAAAGATTATATCATCTGTAAACAAAGATAATTTCACTTCTTTCTTGCTTTTACTTTGTATGTGTTTTCTTCTTTTCTAATTGCTCTGGCTAGAACTTTTCATACTGGTGACAATAGGCACCCTATCTTGTTCCTGATCTTAGAGGAAAAACATTTAACATTTTACCACTGAGTATGATATTAGCTGTTGGTTTATCATATAAAGGTTGCTATTATTTTGGGGTACATTTCATATATATCTAATTTGTTGAGAATTTTTTAGTGAAAAAATGATGCTGAATTTTATCAAATTCTTTTTTCTGCATTTATTAAAATTATCATGTGAATTTTATTGTTCATTGTGTTAATGTACTGTATCTAATTTATTGAGTTGTGTGTGTTGAACCATTTACCCCAAGGATAAATCCTACTTGATTACAATGCACAATCCTTTTAACATGCCATTGAATTCATTTTACTAGTATTTTGTGAGAATATTGGTGCTCATCAAAGATATTGGCCTATAATTTTCTCTTCTTGTGGTGTCCTTGCCTGACTCTGTTATGAATTTATAGTTGGTCTTGTGAATGAGTTTGACACTGCTCTTTCCTCTTCAATTTTTTGGAATAGTTTGAGAAGAATGGTATTAATTCTTCTTTAAATGTTTGGCAAACTTTACCAATAAGCTATCTGATAACGTGCTTTTCTTTGTTGGGAGGTTTTTCATTATTAATTCAATATCCTTACTCTTATTAATCTGTTAGATTTTCTATTTCTTCAAAATTTAGTCTTGGTTCATTTAATGTTTTTAAGAATGTAACCATTTCTTTTAGTATATTCAATTTGTTGACATATGGATTTAATAAAAGTCCCTCATGATCCTTTGTATTGCTGTGGTATCAGTGGCAATGTTGCCCCTTTCATTTATTAATTTTATTTTACAATTCTTTTTTTCTCTTCTAGCCTAAGGATTTGTCTCTTCAAAAAAAAAAATCAACTCTAGCTTCACTGGTCTTTTCTACTGGTTTTCTGTTCCCTATTTCATTGATTTTCACTTTGATCTTTGTTATTTATTTCCCTTTGCTATCTTTGGGCTTATTTTAGTCTTTTTCTAGTTCCTTGAGGTGTACCACTATGTAGTTTACTTGATATCTTTCTTTGCCCTTAATGTAGATTTTTATTAGTATAAACTTTTCTCTTAGAAGTGCATATGTTGCATCCTATGAGCTTTGGTATGTTGTGTTTCCTTTTTTATTTTTATCAAGATATCTTCTGATTTCTCTTTTGTCTTCCTTGACCCCTTGTTTATCCAAGAGCATGTTATTTAATTTCTACATATCTATGAGTTTTCCAATTTTCACTCCATTACTGATTTCAAGTTTTATATTACTGTGTTCAGAGAAAATACTTAGTTTGATTTCAGATTTCTTTAATTTGCTAATATGTATTTTGTTGCTTAAAAGATGATCTGTCCTGGAGAATCTTCCATATGATGTATATCTGTCTCAAACCATGCACACACACACACACACACACACACACACACTTCAATATCGAGATGAGTAACTTGTTAATTTCTTCATGATCACTCACTTTTTAGAGTAATGGTCAACTGTACTCTAACTACCTTTCAGAACATACTTAGGATTATACAATATAGGTAATATTTCCAAGCAAGAATGGCATACACTAGAAATTTTAATTTATAGCTATACCATTAAATGCCAAAATCAGCACCGTCTTCAACACAACCAGCATGTTGTTTTTTTTTTTTTTTTTTTACCTCTGCTGCTTTGTCCTAATTTTCAGAGCTTAAAATTTGTGATTTTCTCCTGAGCTTCTGAGTTCAGCCTGGCAGCTGGAATCATATATCTTAATTCTAGAATACAAAAATATTCCCAGTTTTTGCCTAGTCTGAACCAGAGAATCACCTGGCAGTAAGTGAAATGACCACATAAGATAAAATGGAAATCGCCTGAGTTCAGGTGTCATGTCATCATAGATGATGGGGTGGGGCAGAAGGAGACTATACAGACAGATACTTTCACATTTCAGCCTCCTCAGTAGACTTGACGCTATCTCATGAGAAGCAGTGGCTCACTGTAGCACTTATCCTCAAATAAGAGGAAACATCAGAATCTCTAGCAGAGGAACAGGAAATATCAGTTGAGTCTCTGACCTACTGCCCATATCTGGCAGACACAAATTTCCTGTTAATTAGTTAAGCAATCTAAGAATCAGGTTTTCTGAATTTTATCTAACTCTGACAACTTACATCAAATAAGAGACATTAGGATTGCCCAATTTTTCTAGCCTATGTTTCCTTCAGAGTTTGATGAAACTTATACGCAACTCTGTGATGTATTTCTCACATCAGCTTACCTCATGGAATTAAAAAATTTTAAATAAGAATATAAAGATGTCCCAAATGTACTTTTATTAGTAAGAACCCACCTGACATGGTATGCACAGCTAACAATCATATGTTAGAAGGGGTATTAAAACTAACATTTCCATGAAAATGAACAGAAAGATAAAGAAAACACAAAGTATTTGAGGGTTTGAAGGAGGAAGCAGTGGTATCTGAATGAGACTAGTGATGTGGCACATGAAAGATTTCACTAATGAGATATTTGCAGAGTTATTTTCTATTTCAGTTCAGTTCAGTTGCTCAGTTGTCCAACTCTTTGTAACCCCATGGATTGCAGCGTGCCAGGCTTATCTGTCCATCACCAACTCCCAGAGCCTACTCAAACTCATGTCTATTGAGTCGGTGATACCATCCAACCATCTCATCCTCTGTCATCCCCTTTTCCTCTCGCCTTCAATCTTTCCCAGTATCAGAGTCTTTTCCAATGAGTTGGTTCTTCACATTAGGTGGCCAAAGTACTGGAGTTTCAGCTTCAGCATCAGTCCTTCCAATGAATATTCAGGACTGATCTCCTTTAGGATGGACTGGTTGGATCTCCTTGCAGTCCAAGGGACTCTCAAGAGTCTTCTGCAACACCACAATTCAAAAGTATCAATTCCTCAGTGCTCAGCTTTCTTTATAGTCCAACTCTCACATCCATACATGACTACTGGAAAAACCATAGCTTTGACTAGATAGACCTTTGTTGGTAAAGTAATGTCTCTGCTTTTTAATATGCTGTCTAAGTTAGGCATAGCAATTTTCTATTTACTAGTCCCTTAATTTGCTCCAAGAAGACAAAGCCAGTGATTCAAAGATAAAACACTTGCAAAAATTTTCAAATGTCATGAAAAGTGGAACATGGTGTCTTACAAAAGAGTGCATTTCTATCAAGTAGGTACTTTAAGCAAGAGAGTGTCAAGTAAAAAATCTCTAAAGATGTTTTTGAATTACATTCACAAGGTGTGTACCATGGAAGAGCTGATCCAAGTTAGGTTAAATGATGTTTCTGAACAAAAGAAAGAAAGAAAGAAATCTGTCATTGAATATGATTGAAAAACACTAGGTTAAAAGAAATTAGACTTTTAATTGCAAGATTTAACAGAATACTTTAAATAATAATGTTCATTCCTTGGCAATGAATGTAGAGGGGATGTGAATAAAAAAGAATGAATAAAAATGATGTATCTGAGACCTCAGGATATTATTTTTGCCTTCTTATACCTTGCTCCAAACTATTCTAAAACCTATTGCTATGTAATGCTAGTATGTTAAAATAATAATAGTAAATACAAACCAGTTATGGAAGATAAACACCGTATTGGTATTTAATACAATATGAATGTCTAATATTTTATGAGTGCATAAACTAGAATCTCAATATAATGATAGCAAAGAATAGTAAATGTGGTGACATTATCCATAACATATTCACCCCCAGTTTGCAATAAGTCACTGGGCTTGAGGCAACCACTTTGAGCCAATTTTGAAGACCTTGGAGTAACTCATTCATTTAACTGGAGTCTGTAATGAATAATTTTTCTGCCTCCAGTGAGTCAGTTGATTTAACCATCCCATGCCCTCTATGCCTTGAGATCTAGTCTTGACTCTTTTTTTCTGCTGCTCTCTAGATGATAGGGGAGCTGACCTCTACAGGTTCCCAGGTCAGCTGACTTCTGCCTGGGTTTAATCAACAGGAGATGTTGATGAGAAACTGGAAGGCAGGGAGAATAGAAGATGAGAGATCTCCCTTCTCTTTCTCTGCCTCAGGCTAGGTCTGTAGTGCATCAGAATTGCTTTGATGATTCTAGCCCTTTGGATCTGATAAACCTTCCTTTCCCTTGGTTCATCCTGCCTGGGAAGACAGAGGCTTTTTTGCTTTTGGTCATCTCTAAATTATACTGGAGTTTTCTTTTGCCCTCTTACCAGTTCTATCACCCATATAACACATTCCCAGCACTTTATCTTATGTATTTTCAGTGGTTTCTGTTTTCCTGGTTGGATTCTGGTAACTATAATGGTTTTCTACATTACAGAAGCATGTTTTGTCAATGTTAATGCATTACTGATGTTGAAGCTGAAACTCCAATACTTTGGCCACCTGATGCAAAGAGCTGACTCAATTGAAAAGACTGTAATGTCAGGAAAGATCAAGGGCAGGAGAAGGGGACAACAGAGGATGAGATGGTTGGATGGCATCACCGACTTGATGGACATGGGTTTGGGTAAACTCAGGGAGTTGGTGATGGACAGGGAGGCCTGGAGTGCTGCGGTTCATGGGGTCACAAAGAGTCGGACATGACTGAGTGACTGAACTGAACTGAACTGAATGCATTACTCTTTTCTCATAAGATTCTGAAAATGAAAAGGATCTTGGAAATTGCTTAGCTAAACAGTCAGACTAAAGTGTCTGCTAAAGAGAGAGAGACAGCCAAATGGGTAGGGAGGTGAAACTCTCATCCTTGTTTCAACAAGATCATTGTAAATATTTACCTATTAACAGGTATTGATTCTATGTCATAAAAAACTGTCACATTGATGCAGTTGTAAACCTTAATATTACAGAAAAGGCCCAGGTAAGACTTGACGTTTATTTTGTTCAATTCACTTTCCATTACATTCTTTCAGATTCATCAACATTTTATAAAGCAAATCCTGCTTCTCCCACCACAGTATCAAAAAGGACTCTGCCTATATTGTTTTGCTTTATCTTGCCATCAATTTCTTGAAGGTGGAAGTATTATTCAGAAATTGAGATTTAGAAAGGTGAAGTAGCCTGCCTTGGAGAAGGCAATGGCAACCCACTCCAGTATTCTTGCCTGGAAACTCCCATGGAGGGAGGAGCCTGGTGGGCTGCAGTCCATGGTGTCCCTAAGAGTCGGGCACAACTGAAGCGACTTAGCAGCAGCAGCCTGCCTACATCTCCATTGTAAATAAGCATCCGAATCAGACCTAAACACCCCATTAATGTCCTTCCACACACAGTCCTGTTTCCCTTTATGATTACCTGATCTTACAGTTACATGAACAGTTTTAGAGAGTAAAACGATGGAGTTTAGTTTTGGAGATGTGAAATAAAAGCCAAGTGAATATGCCTTTTAGCATGGACTTAATCTAATGCCTGATCTACCTCTGATATAGTAACTGTTGCTGACTGTTTTTTGTTTGTTTGTTTAAACAGTGTCTTATAAAAGATTCCATTCCCAAGGCACAAGATGAATATCAGCATCTATATACTTTTCTGTAATCTTCCCAGGTGGCTCAGTGATAAAAAATCCACCTGCCAATGTAGGAGATATGGGTTTGATCCCTGGGTTGGGACAATCCCCTGGAGGAGGGAGTGGCAACCCACTCCAGTATTCTTGCCTGGAAAATCCCATGGACAGAGGAGCCTGGTGGGCTACAGTCCATAGTGTCACAAGAGTTGGATGTGACAGACCATGCATGCACACTTTTACTTAGCCTACCACTTAGAATACACCTGTATCACAAATCATTCCACCCTAGCTCCTCAATTAATATTATAATCCTCATCATCATTGTTTCCAAAATAACTCAGTGTAGAAGCTTTTTCTGATGAGGGAAAGAATAGACAAAATTGTTTAACAGACTCACATATGGGAGGGAAAAACCAATTAAAGATTATCTCTGAACCAGGACCACCAATATGAGATGAGATGCATAACTAATCAGCCCAAGATATACAACAGGTGAAGTGAGGAAAATGTGATTGTGAGAAATGTAACAGTCTGATGTGCGTAATTCACTTTTCCCATGGAGCCCTGGCCCATCTGCTGTGACTCAATCGAATATCAGAAGATGGAAGGAGGCCATCATTCATTAACTTACCCAACTCCTTCAGGGCCTGGCTTCGCCTGAGCTTTGTTTTTGTTCTTGCACCAAAGATTTGGAAACCGTTAATATTTCTCTCTGGGTTTCCAAACTTCCCGTGCTAGGATCTAATCCGATTCTCTTCTAAAGGGACCAGAGGTGTGAAGTGCTGTATACACAAAGCAAAGAGTATCAAACATTTGTTAAATCACCAAAGAACTGCCTCCTCCTCGGCTATGATGGATTAAAACCATGAAAACATAGTGCTAATTCTAATGTTCTTGGAAACAATCCTCCCAGGCTTTCTTTTTCGTATGTCTGCCTGGGCTCAGGCGGATTTCTCACACTAAACATTACCAGTCAGCCTTTGGATTCATTGCTCAAAAGAATTCTAAACTTGAAGGCACACAAGGAATGAAGAGATGATTTTAAGCTAATTCTGTAGATATGAGTCATTTATTTTAATTTTTATTGGAGTGTAGCTGCTCTACAATGTTGTGCTAGTTCTTTCTGTACAACAAAATGAGTCAACTATGTGTGTCTATGTACGCATATATCCTCTATATTTCGGATTTCCTTCCCATTTAGGTCACCACAGAGCACTGAGCAGAGTTCCCTGTGGTATACAGTAGATTCTCACTAGTTATCCGTTTTCTATATAATATCAGTAAGATATATATATGTCCATCCCAATCTCCCAATTCATCTCACCACCTCCTCTTCCCGCCTTGGTTTTCATACATTTGTTCTTTACATCTATGCCTCAATTTCTGCTTTGTAAATAAGATGTGGTACATATATATACAATAAAATATTACTCAGGCATGCAAGGGAACAAAATTGGCTTATTTGTAGGGACATGGATGGACCTAGAGACTGTCGTACACAGTGAAGTAAATCAGAAAAACAAAGCTTGCTTTACTTAGACAAACCAGATGCCTCTAAGAGTGCATATTTAATTTTTAGAAAATAGTTGAGCTTACAAAATATGCACTGTTTACAAGTAGAGATATGTCTTAACCATGTTGGTGATCCCTTCTGTCCTATATACATACAGATAATAATCCCTACATTTTTTGTGTGTTTGACAGATGGATTTTCAGTATGACCAGTGGAAAATCAAATGGTACTAATACTACAATGAACTAAATGCCTTTTAAGTAATGTTTTTCATTTGTTAAAAATTAAAGACAAACATGGAGTATTTGAGTATCAGGATTTTTCTCTTTTCTATACATTTGTATAGAAAAGACTTGATTTAAATATTACTTTCTTTGCACTTTAAAAAATAATTAGTTTTACATTAAAAATGCATATTTTGAAAAGTATATAATTTGGTGAAACTTGATGAATATATAAAACTTTGTAACTATCAGCCAGACCAAATTATAGAAATCGGAGGTTTTTCCTCCTTTCCATCTCAAAGATGGAATCACTCTTCTATTATGATTGTTCAGTTCAGGTCAGTTCAGTCACTCAGTTGTGTCCAACTCTTTGCAATCCCATGGACTGCAGCACGCCAGGCCACCTTGTCCATCACCAACTCCTGGAGTTTACTCAAACTCATGGCCATTGAGTTGGTGATACCACCCACGCATCTCATCCTCCTATCCCCTTCATCTCTCGTCTTTAATCTTTCCCAGCATCAGGGTCTTTTCCAATGACTGAGCTCCTCATATCAGGTGGCCAAAGTATTGGAGTTTCAGCTTCAACATCAGTCCTTCCAATAAACATTCAGGACTGATTTCTTTTAGGATGGACTGGTTGGATCTCCTTGCTGTCCAAGGGACTCTCAAGAGTCTTCTCCAACACCACAGTCCAAAAACATCAATTCTTCAGTGCTCAGCTTTCTTCACAGTCCAACTCTCACATCCATACATGACCACTGGAAAAACCATCGCCTTGACTAGACGGACCTTTGTTGGCAAAGTAATGTCTCTGCTTTTTAATATGCTGTCTAGATTGGTCATAACTTTTCTTCCAAGGAGTAAGTGTGGCTTAATTTCATGGCTGCAATCACCATCTGCAGTGATTTTGGAGCCCCCCAAAATAAAGTCTGCTACTGTTTCAGCTGTTTCTCCATCTATTTGCCATAGATGCCATAATCTTTGTTTTCTGAATGTTGAGCTTTAAGCCAATTTTTTTTTCTCTTCTTTCACTTTCATCAAGAGGCTCTTTAGTTCTTCACTTTCTTCCATAAGGGTGATGTCATCTGCATATCTGAGGTTATTGATATTTCTCCCGGCAATCTTGATTCTAGCTTGTGCTTCTTCCAGCCCAGCATTTGTCATGATGTACTCTGCATAGAAGTTAATTAAGCAGGGTGACAATATACAGCCTTGACATACTCCTTTTCCTGTTTGGAACCAGTCTACTGTTCCATGTCCAGTTCTTCCTGACCTGCAGACAGATTTCTCAAGAGGTAGTTCAGGTGGTCTGGTATTCTTATCTCTTGAAGAATTTTCCACAGTTTATGGTGACTCACACAGTCAAAGGCTTTGGCATAGTCAATAAAGCAGAAATAGATGTTTTTCTGGAACTCTTTTGCTTTTTCCATGATCCAGTGGATGTTGGCAATTTGATCTCTGGTTCCTCTGCCTTTCCTAAAACCAGCTTGAACATCTGGAAGTTCACAGTTCATGTATTGCTGGAGCCTGTCTTGAAGAATTTTGAGCATAGTTTACTAGAGTGTGAGATGAGTGTAATTGTGCGGTAGTTTGAGCATTCTTTGGCATTGCCTTTCTTACGGATTGGAATGAAACTGACCTTTTCCACTCCTGTGGCTACTGCTGAGTTTTCCAAATTTGCTGGCATACTGAGTGCAGCACTTTCACAGCATCATCTTTTAGGATTTGAAATAGCTCAACTGAAATTCCATAACCTCTACTAGCTTTTTTGATTGTTGCTGTTCTGATGGTTGCTGTTGTTCAATTGCTAAAAATCCTGCCTGACTCTTTTGTGATCCCATGGACTATAGATCTCTTGGCTCCTCTGACCATGGGATGCTCCAGGCAATAAAACTGGAATGGGCAGCCATTTCCTTTTCTAGGAATGAAATCTTCCTGACCCAGGAATTGGAACTGTGTTCTCTGGCAGGAGGATTCTTTACTGCTGAGCCACTGGGAAGCTTCTATTCCAATATTTCTAATAACTGAAGTCATACAGGAGTATCAGGTAATTTGAAATAGACATGGTAACATTATTCTCTTAACACTTTAAAACAATTTAGAGCTTTATATCTAATTCATTATCAGTGGACCCAGTTTGCAGGTTTTACTAGTAGAAATACTAGAGTGAACAAAATTACTTTATTCTCCTTTGCAATTTTTTTTTAAATATAAATTTATTTATTTTAATTTGAGGTTAATTTAAAATTTAAATAACAAAAATCAATATTGATCTTGAAAATGGAATAAATATACTTTTCTAAAATGAAGGAATGTAAGGGTATAAGAGAGCTTCTAAATTTCTTGGGTTAAAAAGTAGATTTAACATCATATCTGGACATATAAAGCTTACTGCCTTTCATTAGGGAGTCTTACTTAAAACCAATATTGTTGGGCAGAGTACAACCCCTTGGGTTCCAAAAGGACAGTGGAATATAGCTACAATCTAGCTATAATTTCCCAAACCAGATTAGAAGTATAAACTCTTTAGGAATTACTGGCAGTTTTGAGGGTTATATTTAAATATGCCTACAAAGATGTTTGGGCTTCCCTGTTGGCTCAGATGGTAACGAATCTGCCTATAATGCAGGAGAATAGGGTTCAGTCCCTGGGTTGGGCAGATCTCCTGGAGAGGGAAATGGTAACCCACTCCAGTATTCTTGTCTGGAGAATTCCATGGACAGAGAAGCCTGGTGGGCTTAAGTCTATAGTCCAGTGGGCCTGGCTATAGTCCATGGGGCCATAGTGTCGGACACAACTGAACGACTCACACACACACACACACACACACACACACACACACACACTCCAAGATGCTTAAGAATGTAAGCTTATATGCAGTTGGAAGGCTGCAAGTTCTGTTTTCCTGTCAGAAACCTTAATCAACTGAAACTGTTGATATGGTCCAGAAACAATGAACATGATTAGTGGAAGTTACACATTCTACTCATTATTGCTTTGTTGAAGACTCATTCAATTGAGAGAACAATATTATAGGACTTACACTGATGTGACTCATTTGGTTCATAAACAAATGAGTAATGACCTGTTAGTCCAGGAGATTAAAAGCTAAGTAGATATCTCACAAGAACAAAAACCAGTCTAGGGGAGGAAACAGAGAGCAAATTCATGTTAGTTATTGGCTTTCAAAACTGAACAATGTTAGACAACTTGAGTTTGTGGAGTGGAACAAGGGAACACAGCTGCCATTTTTACTGAGGACCATTTATAAAGGTGTTTCCAAGCTTCATTTTGAAAAATTACTTGCATTTCAAACAAGGAGTGCAAGTCTCTCAGTCGTGTCCGATCCATAGAGTCCAAGGGATTCTCTACGCTGGAATACTGGAGTGGGTAGACTTTCAAGCAGCTACTAAGAAAATGGGTCCTCAAACAGATTCCCCCCTGACCCAAACTTTGTAAATAGCTAACAAACATCTCCTGTGGATTGCGATATATGACTCTAGGATTGATTTCACAAGACTTTATACTCATCTTTAATCCATGGACCCACTGTAGTTCACTTCAGTTCAGTTCAGTTCAGTCGCTCCGTTGTGTCCAACTCTTTGCGACCCCATGAATTGCAGCACGCCAGGCCTCCCTGTCCATCACTAACTACCGGAGTTCACGCAAACTCATGCCCATTGAGTCGGTGATGCCATCCAGCCATCTCATCCTCTGTCATCCCCTTCTCCTCCTGCCCCCAATCCCTCCCAGCATCAGAGACTTTTTTCCAATGAGTCAACTCTTTGCATGAAGTGGCCAAAGTACTGGAGTTTCAGCTTTAGAATCAGTCCTTCCAAAGAACACCTAGGACCAGTCTCCTTTAGAATGAACTGGTTGGATGTCCTTGCAGTCCAAGGGACTCTCAAGAGTCTTCTCCAACACCACAGCTCTAAAGCATCAATTCTTCGGCACTCAGCTTTCTTCACAGTCCAACTTTCACATTCATACATGACTACTGGAAAAACCATATCCTTGACTAGATGGACCTTTGTGGACCCACTGTAGTAAGTTGTCCTATAACTGTAACTCTATTCATGCTGCCAGTCAGTGAAGGAGAGAGTAAGTTTTCCCAGAATATTGGAAAAAATATGAACTAGATATTGGAAGTTTAGAGAGATCAAAAAAGTCAATCTGGTAATAATAAGGTGATTAGAGCAGAGGATTCAAATGGGGTCTAACATGGTGATTTTGAATGAACTTATTTATAAAATAGAAACAGATTCATAAACATAGAAAACACAAACATGTTTACCAAATGGGATAACTGCTGGGGTGGAAAGGATAAATTAGGAGATTGAGATTAAGATTAACACATACACACTATTATGTATAAAATAAATAACAAGGACCTACTAAATAGTGCAGGAAATCATACTGAGTATCTTGTAATAATCTATAACAGAAAAGAATCTGAAAAAGAATATATATATATATATAAATGTGTGTGTGTATGTGAATAAAGTCAGTTCACTTTGCTGTATACTTGAAACTAACACGACATTGTAAGTTAACAATACTTCAATTTAAAAAATGAATATAAGGATCTTATTGCAGTTCATGTCAATGAGTGTTATGCCTATGTTTTTCTCTATGAGTCTTATAGCGTCTGGCCTTACATTTAACTCTTTAATCCATTTTGAGTTTCTTTTTGTGCATAGGAAATGTTCTAATTTCATTCTTTTACATGTAGCTGTCCAGTTTACTCAGCACCATTTATTGAAGAGGTTGTTTTTTTTGACTTTAAGCTACTTCATGTCTCTAAAACTTGGTTCTTCATTTCTGAAAAGAAGAAGATACATTTTTAAGGACCCCTCTAGCTCTTAAATACTATTGCTGTAATTTAAAGTGGAGCTGGTCTCTAAAACTTGCTGATTTATACTTGAAAAAAAATGGTGATTTTACTTGGTGTTAAAAGACCTCTTCAAACTCTTCAGTCAGAAAAAATCAAAATCTTTTTTGTGTTAACTGCTTTAATTAAACAGGCAAATAAGCCCCCCTCCAAACAAAAAAAAAAAAAAAGGAAAAGAAATAAAGCCAATCTGGTAGTAATAATGTGAGTAAAGTAGACTGATTCAAAACAGACCTAATGCTGGTGATTTAAAAAACACAGATTGTCAACAATGAACAATGCACTAAACTAACTGCTAGTGATATAAAAGTTCACTTCTTGCCACTGACAAACTTACTATATTATAAAAATGACTTTACAGTTTGTAACAAGATGTCTTGATGCTGGGTTTCTGGGCCTGCAAGGATGTACTGACTTTCCTATGTAGGATCCTGTTAGATATCAGAGAGTCATTTAGCTCAATATTTCTGGTACTGAGACAAGGGGAAATATGGATTTGTAATGATGAAATGCAATAATGATGTTTAATCTTAGAATCTCACATGCTTGTATTTTTAGAGAAAGGAAGGTAGTCTTTAACTGAACAATTTTAAGACCTGAGGAGACAGCTTTATTTTTCTCACTTTGCATGATCATCAAGCACATAAGATACAGAGAGTTTTAAAAAATGACTGAAGAATAAATAACAGACGCAGGGTTAAAAATTCAAGTAGGTTTGAGTCCAGTCCCATGTTTTTCCATAAATTTAATATTAAAGGATTTATAAGTGGTCAGTCAGGATGTAAACCAAATTGGGGGGCTTTACAGATCATATCAGCTCTCTACCCCTGACTCACATGTGCGATTATAAATATGCTGTATTCTATTTTAGTCTTCATCAAAGTTGTGCTGGCTTAGTGTTCAACATGTTTTGGATTGCTTAACCTCAGCAAACTGTTTAAAAATCTAACTATGCCATCTAGTATAGTCACTGGAATGGCCCAATTAAGAATATGCTATTCTTCTCAATGAAATTTAACTATGCCTCTTTGTAGCTTTAAGGCTGCATGAATATTAGAAGATTTTGAATGCATTTGCTAATATGCTGATTACATAATCAATGATACTGACCATGTAGTAGGATAAATTGCCATTGATTTTGAACTGCCTTAAAATTCCCCAAACATAAATTACCATAAAATTTTAATTTGAACTAACTTTGTTTCTAGAAAAGGCAACAGACACTATCATTCTGCCTATGTAGTCATTTGTAATTCATTGACTACAGTCAGTGTTCTTAATATTTCAGATGAAATCTTTCCGTTGAAATTTTTCCATTAAAATTATCTAGAGCAGACTTACTGGGTCCCTACTACACATTATACGCATATTCCAGGCTTGATATACACCCTTATTCCTCACCATTTCTGTCCTAGTAAAACATATCTCTCTTACTTGTACTACAATGATCAAGCATCACATCCTTAAAAAATGTCTTTCTTGTAACTACAAGCCATGGTACACAATGCATATACTTTAAGTAAGTAAGTAAGTAAGCGTTAGTTACTCAGTCATACCCGACTCTGCGACCCTATGCACTGCAGTCCACCAGGCTCCTGTGTCCATGAGATTTTCCAGGCAAGGGTACTGGAGTGGGTTGCCATTTCCTTCTCCAGAGGATCTTCCCAACCCAGGGATCAAACCTGGGTCTCCTGTACTGCAGGCAGATTCTTTAACAACTGAGCTACAAGGAAGTGTATGCTTTACTCTCATGGAAAGAAGGGAGGAAAGAGGAAGATACAGTATATTAAGAACATTAATTCTACTGCTAGTAACAGCTAACATTTATTGATACTTATTCCATTAATCACTTTAATGGAATACAGTAATATTGTCAGTGAAACCCCAATCTAACCATCAGGAACATTGCCTGCAGTTGATAAAGTCATTTTATTACTGATAGCACAGGAGAATGCCACCATAGGAAACCATGGGATATCTCAGTAAAGCATACTGTGTATGTGTGTGTGTGTGTGTGCTTGGTCACTTAGTTCAGTTCAGTTCAGTCACTCAGTCGTGTCCGACTCTTTGCGACCCCATGAATCACAGCACGCCAGGCCTCCCTGTCCATCACCAACTCCCGGAGTTCACTCAGACTCACGTCCATCGAGTCAGTGATGCCATCCAGCCATCTCATCCTCTGTCATCCCCTTCTCCTCCTGCCCCCAATCCCTCCCAGCATCAGAGTCTTTTTCAATGCATCAGTGCTTCTCATGAGATGGCCAAAGTACTGGAGTTTCAGCTTTCTCATCAGTCCTTCCAATGAACACGCAAGACTGATCTCCTTTAGAATGGACTGGTTGGATGTCCTTGCAGTCCAAGGGACTCTCAAGAGTCTTCTGATGCATGAACATGGTATATTTCTCCATCTATTATGTCCTCTTTGATTTCTTTCACCAGTATTTTATAGTTTTCTATATATAGGTCTTTAGTTTCTTTAGGTAGGTATATTACTAAGGTATATTTTATTCTTTTCTTTGCAATGGTGAATGGAATTGTTTCCTTAATTTCTTTTTCTATTTTCTCATTATTAGTGTATAGGAATGCAGGGATTTCTGTGTGTTGATTTTATATCCTGCAACTTTACTATATTCATTGATTAGCTCTAGTAATTTTCTGGTAATTTCTAGTAATTTTAGGGTTTTCTATGTAGAGGATCATGTCATCTGCAAACAGTGAGAGTTTTACTTCTTCTTTTCCATTAGATTCCTTTTATTTCTTTTTCTGCTCTGATTGCTGTGGCCAGAACTTCCAGAACTATGTTGAATATTAGTGGTGAAAGTGGGCACCCTTGTCGTGTTCCTGACTTTAGGGGAAATGCTTTCAATTTTTCACCATTGAGGATAATGTTTGCTGTGGATTCATCAAATATAGCTTTTATTATGTTGAGATATGTTCCTTCTATTCCTGCTTTCTGGAGAGTTTTTATCATAAATGGATGTTGAATTTTGTCAAAGGCTTTCTCTGCATCTATTGAGATGATCATATGGCTTTTATTTTTCAATTTGTTAATGTGGTGTATTACACTGATTGATTTGTGGGTATTGAAGAATTCTTGCATCCCTGGGTTAAAGCCCATTTGGTCATGGTGTATGATCTTTTTAATGTGTTGTTAGATTCTGATTGTTAGAATTTTGTTAAGGATTTTTGCATCTATGTTCATCAGTGATATTGGCCAATGGTTTTCTTTTTTTGTGGCATCTTTGTCAGATTTTGGTATTAGGGTGATGGTGGCTTCATAGAATGAGTTTGGAAGTTTACCATCCTCTGCAATTTTCTGGAAGAGTTTGAGTAGGATAGGTGTTAGCTCTTCTCTAAATTTTTGGTAGAATTCAGCTGTGAAGCCGTCTGGACCTGGCTTTTGTTTGCTGGAAGATTTCTGATTACAGTTTCAATTTCCATGCTTGTGATGGGATAAATCACAGCAGGATCCTCTATGACCCACCTCCCAGAATATTGGAAATAAAAGCAAAAATAAACAAATGGGACTTAATTAAAATTAAAAGCTTTTGCACAACAAAGGAAACTATAAGCAAGGTGAAAAGACAGCCTTTGGAATGGGAGAAAATAATAGCAAATGAAGCAACTGACAAACAACTAATCTCAAAAATATACAAGCAACTTATGCAGCTCAATTCCAGAAAAATAAATGACCCAATCAAAAATGGGCCAAAGAACTAAATAGACATTTCTCCAAAGAAGACATACGGATGGCTAACAGACATATGAAAAGATGCTCAACATCACTTATTATCAGAGAAATCAAATCAAAACCACAATGAGGTACCATTTCATGCCAGTCAGAATTGTTGCGATCCAAAGGTCTACAAGCAATAAATGCTGGAGAGGGTGTGGAGAAAAAGGAACCCTCTTACACTGTTGGTGGGAATGCAAACTAGTACAGCCACTATGGAGAACAGTGTGGAGATTCCTTAAAAAACTGCAAATAGAACTGCCTTATGACCCAGCAATTCCACTGCTGGGCATACACACCAAGAACTGAAAGAGACACGTGTACCCCAGTGTTCATTGCAGCACTGTTTATAATAGCCAGGACATGGAAACAACCTAGATGTCCATCTTCAGATGAATGGATAAAAAATCAGTGGTACATATACACAATGGAGTATTACTCAGCCATTAAAAAGAATATATTTGAATCAAATCGAATGAGGTGGATGAAACTGGAGCCTATTATACAAGTCAAGTAAGCCAAAAAGAAAAACACCAATACAGTATACTAACACATATATACGAATTTAGGAAGATGGTAATGATAACCCTGTATGCAAGACAGCAAAAGAGACACAGATGTATAGAACAGTCTTTTGGACTTTGTGGGAGAGGGAAAGGGTGAGATGATTTGTGAGAATGGCACTGAAACATGTATAATATCATATAAGAAATGAATTGCCAGTCTAGGTTTGATACAGAATACAGGATGCTTGGGGCTGGTGCACTGGGATGACCCAGAGGGATGGTATGGGAAGGGAGGTGGGAGGGGGGTTCAGGATTGGGAACATGTGTACACCCATGGCAGATTTATGTTGATGTATGACAAAACCAATACAACATTGTAAAATAAATAAATAAAAAATTGGAAATAAATGTGCATAAAATTATATTAAAAAACAAACAAACAAAAAAAAACAAAGAGTTTTCTCCAACACTACAGTTCAAAAGCATCAATTCTTCAGCGCACAGCTTTTTTCACAGTCCAGCTCTCACATCCAGACATGACCACTGGAAAAACCATAGCCTTGACTAGACAGACCTTTGTTGGCAAAGTCATGTCTCTGCTTTTCAATATGCTGTCTAGTTTGGTCATAACGTTCCTTCCAAAGAGTAAGCGTCTTTTAATTTCATGGCTGTAGTCACCAGCTGCAGTGATTTGGGAGCCCAGAAAAATAAAGTCTGACACTGTTTCCACTGTTTCCCCATCTATTTCCCATGAAGTGATGGGGCCAGATGCTATGATCTTAGTTTTCTGATTGTTGAGCTTTAAGCCAACTTTTTCACTCTCCACTTTCACTTTCATAAAGAGGCTTTTTAGTTCCTCTTCACTTTCTGCCATAAGGGTGGTGTCATCCGCATATCTGAGGTTATTGATATTTCTCCCAGCGATCTTGATTCCAGCTTGTGCTTCTTCCAGCCCAGGATTTCTCATGATATACTCTGCATGTAAGTTAAATAAGCAGGGTGACAATATACAGCCTTGATGTACTCCTTTTCCTATTTGGAACCAGTCTGTTGTTCCATGTCCAATCACTCAGTTGTGTCCAAATCTTTGGGATTAAGAAGGACTTATTATAGGATTTGGGTTTCCCAGGTCACTCAGATGATAAACATTCTGCTTGCAATGCAAGAGACCTGAGTTTGATCCCTGCGTCATGAAGATTCCCTGGAGAAGAAAATGGCAAGTCATTCCAGTATTCTTGCCTGGGAAATTCCATGGACAGAGGAGCCTGAAGGGCTACAGTCCATGGGGTGACAGAGAACTGAACAGTACTGAGTGACTAACACTAATAATTGTAGGACTTAGGCCCCGGTTGAATTGGGGTGGGTCCAAAGAAGTGGAGATTCACACAGGTTTTCGTGATATCAGAAAGCAGGTATAGTTCCATAACTGTATATCTCAATAAATCTTATTTGCTGGGAAGGTGAACTAACAAAAGCCTAAAGCTGTATTGATAAAACAGAAGCAGCCATCCATATTAACTAGGAGAAAGTGTTGGTTGGTACTTTGTGCCTTGAACAATATTCATAATTGGTCAGTTTTTAGACTTGACTGTGGAGTGATCTTGTTATTGGTGTGATCCACCATGACCACTGTGTGGTCTTCTCTGATGTTGATATTCTATGTAATTGCTTATGTTCAACAGTTGAATAACAGGGCCTGGCAGTGAGTGCAAGAACAGCAAGTAGCAACAACAAGGCCCAGCTGACGGTCCCAGGCTAGCTCCAGATGCCCAGGACTGCTTTTCTCTTACTTGATACATATATTAGGCCATTTATTTCCTCAACAATCTGATCAGTTTTATGCTACTATCATTTCTGTTCTATTGGTGAGATAAATGAAAGTCAGATGGGTTATATAACTTGCTCAAGGACACAGTGACAGTAATTGGACTCATTAGTGGAACATTAGGCTGTCTGCTTCCCTGATTCCAGAGGCCAAACCATTAATCCTACACTAAACTCTCCATTAATAGGCATATGAGAGAAATAATTATTGTATTTTTCTCCTTTTGAGTCATGTTATTACCCTAAGAGCTACAAACATGAAAAATGTTTCTCAACCCTCTGATATCATCAAACATTTCAACTGTAGCCCTTCTCTCTCCCCTCAACCCTTCACAATGTTTCAGCTTGTAAAGTGGTCAGCTTGCTCTGTTGAGTCACAAGGTCCACTCAAAGCATATTATTCTCATGCCTTAAACTGAAATACAGAAACCATATAAATGTTTCTAGGCTGAGACACCCAAACCCATAAATAGGCAAAGCTTTCCCCTGCCTCCTATCCAAGGATATGAGCAGCAAAACTGAACAATCCCAGGAGCACCCTCTGAGATTGCTTAGGGATTTATCTGACTTACAACCCAAGTTACAGCAGCCCTGGACAGCTCAACAATATGATGTGGTTTCTCATGACTTACTTTCATACAGACTGGTATTCAGCTTTATCTTCTTCCATGAATTCAGTCACTCTGGGAAGAAGTCAGACTCATGCTACTAGACATTTCATACTTTTAAGATTAAAGACAGGGAATTCTCTGGTGGTCCAGTGATTAGGACTCTGCTTTCACTGTTGAGGGCCTGGGTTTGATTCCTGGTTGGGGAGCTAAGATCCCACAAGCATTGTGGCATGGCCAAAAAATAAGTAAATAAATTAAAAAATAAAAGATAGTTGATAGCTTGACCCCAAATTTGGCTATTTTCATTTTACATTTGTAGGTATATAATATTTTGCTGCACTTATAATTATATAATATAATCATATTGCAGAAGGTCTATATTACATTAGAGATAAACTTGTAGTTTTACAATATAACTGTAAATTCTTAAAGCTTCTCCTAATGTATGGTAAGTCCCCTTCCTTTGGATGTGGACAGGTTTGTGACTGCTTTGATCACTGAAATATAGCAGAACTTACCCAATATGACTTCTGAGGCTACACTAAAAAGGCGAAGCAGCTTCTGCCTTGTCTGCTGGAAAACTCATATTTGAAGCCCTCAGCCCCAGATGGGAAATGCGTGAAGTCTGAGATTGCCTACATCAGCAGATGAGCCCTTCCTGCCTAGGAACCAGACCTTTGAACGAAGCTGTCTTGGGCCCTTTGGACCATTTACCATGATAATACCACTGGAAGATATCTGACCACACCACATAGGACAGAAGAACCACCCAACTGAGCGCTGCCCAGATTTCCAACCCAGAAAATCACAATATACAAAAAAAGAGTTATTATTTTGTCATAGTTTCATACACAGAAGTAGATAACTAGAATAATTTACCCCTGAAGAACTGATTGCAAAGAATTTCACATGGCTGGAGAAATGAATAATTATTAAAAGAGACCCGTCTTTTTGGCAAATTCAATATATCATGAGCATTATGTGATACTTTCCCCACCCCCAAAAAAGTAATGCAATCTGTATATGGTTGGGAGGCAAGCAAATATTCCCTTAAATTATTTTGTGTAAAGCACACCAACTATTCTTTAAGTATTCATTCATTCAACCAGTGAACCATTCACCACAGGCAATAAACTTTGACTTGAATTTCACTTTGTGCAAGGTTTAAGAATGAATTATTATGGATGCAGTAGTAAGAAACAAGTATATACTACTCCTCAAGGATTTTTTTAGTTTAGAGAAAAATATACAAATTTTAAAAATAATTCTGGTATTTTGTGACATATTTTCAATCATCATTTTCTAACATGTCTAATTATCTTCTTCAATTTATGGA
>SJYQ01000082.1:71884-101699 GCA_006410935.1 Redunca redunca | reverse complement strand
AAGTCTACAAGCAATAAATGCTGGAGAGGGTGTGGAGAAAAGGGAACCCTCTTACACTGTTGGTGGGAATGCAAACTAGTACAGCCACTTTGGAGAACAGTGTGGAGATTCCTTAAAAAATTGCAAATAGAACTGCCTTATGACCCAGCAATCCCACTGCTGGGCATACATACCAAGGAAACCAGAATTGAAAGAGACACGTGTACCCCAGTGTTCATTGCAGCACTGTTTATAATAGCCAGGACATGGAAACAACCTAGATGTCCATCTTCAGATGAATGGATAAGAAATCAGTGGTACATATACACAATGGAGTATTACTCAGCCATTAAAAAGAATACATTTGAATCAGTTCTAATGAGGTGGATGAAACTGGAGCCTATTATACAGAGTGAAGTAAGCCAGAAAGAAAAACACCAATACAGTATACTAACACATATATGGAATTTAGAAAGATGATAATGATAACCCTGTATGCAAGACAGCAAAAGAGACATAGATGTATAGCATGGACTTTTGGACTCTGAGGAAGAGGGATGGCATTGAAACATGTATACTATCGTGTAAGAAATGAATCGCCAGTCTATGTTCAATACAGGATACAGGATGCTTGGGGCTGGTGCACAGGGAAGATCCAGAGAGATGATATGGGGTGGGAGGTGGGAGGGGGGCTCAGGATTGGGAACTCATGTACACCCATGGCAGATTCATGTCAATGTATGGCAAAACCAATAGAGTATTGTAAAGCAAAATAAAGTAAAAGTAAAAATTTAAAAAAATTTTAAAAAAGAAGTGCTTAGACCTCAAAAGTACCTAGAAATGCCTCAGCTAATAACAGTGCTTGTTAATTTCCCATGCTCACATGGTTCAAAGCTATGGTGCCTTAATACTGAGATGTTAGGTATGGGGTTTGGGGAAGGAACTTGGTGGTGACACTCTCCCTGTTTGAGGTGTGCACTGTCTCTGTAACAGCTCGCGGTGAAACAATCACTGAAAGCTATTTTCACTTTTCACCTTTTTGCATGAAAGTGAAAATCCTCCTCAGATTTCTTTCAATTTGCAAAAATTGGTATAAAGGTAAATCTTTTCAGAAATCTAAAAGGGCATGAAACAAACCTTCAAAAAGCAGGGGATACCTGTATACCCAAAGGAGCTGAAATCAGGATCTCAGAGATATCTGCACTCTCCTGGTCACTCTGCATTATTCACTATAGCCAAGACATGGTAGCAACCTAAACAGCCATGGACGGATGAATGGAAAAAGAAATGTAGTAGACACATATAGTGGATCATTCTTCATCTTCAAAAAGTAAATCCTGCATTTGAGACAATATCAGTAGACTTGGAGTACACTATGTTAGGTGAAATAAGCCAGACAAATAAAAACAAATACTGCATGATAAAACTTACATAAGGAATCTAAAATAGTCAAACTAGTTGAAACAGAGAGTAGAATGTGGCTTCCAGAAGGTTGGGGGAGAGAGATATTAGGAGATATTAGTCAAATGGTACTAGCTTTGTTATGCAAGGTAAATGAGTCATAGAGAGCTAGTACAAAGTATAGTGCCTATAGCTAAAATACATGCATACAGTTAAAATTTGCTAAGAGGGTAGAGCTTATGTAAACACTATCAAAATATTATGCAATAATAATAATAAAAAGGGCAGGAGGAAACACTTGGAGGTGATGGTATAGATTACAGTGATGGATTCAAAGAGGTGGTTATCTCTAAATTCATTAAATTGTATACATTAAATGTGTACAGCATTTTGTATGCAAGTCATACCTCAATAAAGTGGTTTTAAAAGTGAAACGTTAAAGCAAAAAGTTGACAGTCACAGAAAATCACCACTGTAATTCTGATTGCTTAAATGCAAAATCTATCCCTCTAAGAACAATTCATGATTTCCCTAGACAGGTAAATGTCTTTCTATCTAAATTCCCATGTCATTTTATTCGTTGATTTTGTCTCAACAAAAGAATAACTTTTCAGAGTCACAAAAATTGCTAAAGCAATCTGTACCTCACTTCCATTTATTCTTTAGGGCTATCCTATATTCGACAAAAGTATTGATAAAAATAAATGTACCCGCAAGATATTTAAAAAGGATAAAATATTCTCTATAGCATTTTTTCACTCAGTTCAAGAACTGAAGAAATTTTTTTTAGAAATATATATTTAAACCACTTTTAAATAGGAATATTGGCACTTACATAAATTTTGCAGGGGTCGGAAATGACAAAGTACTCCAACATACTCAGATAAACGTCATTCCTAGTGTGGCATGCATTCTCTTTCCAGCCATAGTGGGACTGCATTTCCCTGCCTCTTGGAGCTCAAGTGGCCATGCAGCCAGCATTGGTCAATGAATATATGAGTGGGAATAATATGTATGACTTCTAGGTGGAAACTTTAGGAATTAATGTGCAACCATTCCTACTTAATTTTTCCACCTTTGCAATAACCAGAGCACATCCAGACAGTTAATCTACTTCACACTGTGCCTCTGAATGAGGATAATGTAGAGCTGAGCCCATCAGCCATCTGTGCTGTTCATGTATTGTTAGTTGAGCAAGAAACAATCTTCTGTCATTTTAATCCACTGATATTTTTAGAGTTGTTCGTTACAGCAGCATAATCTAACTTATGCAGACTGATACACTTATTCTTATCATTTTTCTTAGAAAAAAAGAAATATATGGCTCATATTTTCTGGAGCAATGTGTCACAAAAGTAAAAACTAAAATATTGAATGCATATAATTAAACAATGATGTGATGTATGCTATGCTATTTTCCTTTAAAAATATCATTTCACTAGACTGGAGGGCATGCAGCAGGCATCTGTCAACAACTTGCCACTTTGATCACATAAAAAAGTTACTTTATGAGATCCTTTACTTTGAAATGTTGAATTTTTATTTTATCCAGAATCTTGTCTGCCATTCTTGGTTATGACACAAATCAAATAATTTTTTTAATTATACTGATCAAAAATAGAGATTATGATAACTTGACAGGTGAAGGCATCTACCTTTTAAAACTGAAAAAAAGTTCAAAAAGTTGATAAGTGTGTTTGAAAAATACACAACTTCTACAATAAGTATCAACTTTCAGAAGGAAATCCACTCTGTAGTTTGGGTATTAAACATAACAGTATAAATTGCATTTGAAAGAGGTAAGACAACGAAAGTTGGAAATGTCGTCTTGGTTCCTTCACTGTTGGGTGGGTCCATACAGTAAGATCTGGCCAGTGACGTGTGAGCAATTTTGACATACATAATTTCAGGCTGAAGAACTGAAAAGCTTATGTTTGATGTCTTAGATCTTCTTCCAAGTTCTAGTACTCAAAGTAGACTCATATTTCTGATAGGGTTGATAAAAGATGGCAACATCTCTGCCAGTACAGCACTGTCTCCAATGATTTCCTTATACTGGCTAATTCCTTAGCAAATTGACTTATTATTAAACATTCCTGGAACTACACTGATTTAAGCATCACATCTGTTTTTTGCTGGGGCCCTAAGTTATAGAATCAGGCTGTAGCCCAGAATTTTAGGAGGAAAATGGCATCCCTCTTTCATCTACCTGGCTTATGTTAACCATGTAACATCAAGAGTAAGTAAACCTCATATATTAAGCCACTGTGAAAAGAATTCTTTATCAAGGCTCCAAAACCCTAAGCCAATTCTGAAAAATACACCTATTGGATCAAATAAGAATTCATCTGTACCTGTTTTTTCTAGAAACTGGTAAGGGGGTGAATACAGAAGGAAAAAAAGCCAAAAGAAAGTACATTTTAGAATAGTGCTGGCCGAGTTTTTCAGAGGAACTCTGGAATGTAAATGATTCATCGATTCATGGGCTTAACATTCCAGGTTCCTATGCAATATTGTTCTTTACAGCATAAGATTTTACTTACACCCTAGACACATCCACAGTTGAACATCATTTCTATCTTGGCACAGCTGCTTCATTCTTACTGGAGCTGTTAGTAATTGTCCTCTACTCTTCCTAGTAGCATATTGGACACCTTAAAACCTGGGGGATCATCTTCCATCATCATAATTTTTTCATTTTCATACTGTCTGTGGGGTTCTCCAGGCAAGAATACTGGAGTGGGTTGCCATTTCCTTCTCCAGTGGACCTCATTTTGTTAGACCCCTTCAATATGACCCATCTGTCTTGGGTGGCCCTGAAAAGCATGGCTCATAGCTTCACTGAGTCATGCAAGCCCCTTTGCCATGACAAGGCTGTTATCCATACAAGGGCCTTAGGAAGCATTGCTGTGAACAAAGCTAGTGGAGGTGATGGAATTCCAGTGGAGCTATTTAAAAAGATGATGCTATTAAAGAGTTGCACTGAATATCACCAAATTTGAAAACCTCAACTGTGGCTACAGGACTGGAAAAGGCCAGTTTTCATTCCAATTCCAAAGATGGACAATGCCAAAGAATGTTCAAACTATTGTACAATTGTGCTCATTTCACATGTGAGCAAGATTATGTTCAAAATCCTGCAAGCTAAGCTCCAGCAGTGCATAAACCAAGAACTTCCAGATGTACAAGCTGGATTTAGAAAAAGCAGAGGAATGCGAAATCAAACTGCCAATATCCACTGGATCATAGAAAAGGCAAGGGAATTCCAGAAAAACATCTACTTCTGCTTCATTGACTACACTAGAGACTTTGATTCTGTGATCACAACAAACTGGAACATTCTTCAAGATATGGGAATAACAGACCACCTTACCTGTCTCCTGAGAAACCTGTATATGGGTTAAGAAGCAACAGTTAGAACCAGACATAGAACAACAGACTGGTTGAAAGTTGAGAAAAGAGTACAGAAAGTCTGTATATTGTCACCTTGCTTATTTAACTTTTATGCAGGGTATATCATGTGAAATGATAGACTGGATGAATCAAAAGCTGGTATCATCATTGTGGAAGAAATATCAAGAATCTTAGATATCCAAATGATACCACTCTGATGGCAGAAAGTGAAAAGTACCTAAAGAACCTCTTGACAAAGGTGAAAAGAGAGGAGTGAAAAAGATGGCTTAAAATTGAACATTTAAAAAATGAAGATCACGGCATCCAGTTCCATCATTTCATGGTAAATGGGGAGCAAATGGAAACAGTAACAAACTTTATTTTCTTGGGCTCCAGAATAATTGCAGATGGTGAGTGCAGCCATGAAATTAAAAGATGCTTGTTCCTTTAAAGAAATGCTACGAGAAACTTAGACAGCATATTAGAAAGCAGAGACATCACTTTGCCAACAAAGGTCTATCTAGTCAAAGCTATGGTTTTTCCAGTAGTCATGTATGGAGGTGAGAGTTGAACCTTAAAGAAGGTTGAGCATGGAAGAATTTGGAGGAAAAAAAAAAAAGAGAGAGAGAGAGAGAGACATGCTTTTGAACTGTCAGCTGGAGAAGACTCTTGAGAATCCCTTGGAAAGCAAGGAGANAAAAAAAAAAAAGAGAGAGAGAGAGAGACATGCTTTTGAACTGTCAGCTGGAGAAGACTCTTGAGAATCCCTTGGAAAGCAAGGAGATCAAACCAGTCAATCATAAAGGAAATTAACCCTGAATATTCATTGGAAGGACTGATGCTGAAGCTCCAACACATTGGACACCTGATGCAAAGAGCTGACTCACTGGAAAGGACTCCGATGCTGGGAAAGATTGAGGGCAGGAGGAGAAGGGGACAACAGAGGATGAGATGGTTGGATGGCATCACTGACTCAATGGACATGAGTTTGAGCAGACTCCTAGAGATACTGAAGGACAGGGAAGCTTGGCATGCTGCAGGCCGTGATGTCACAAAGAGTTGGATAGGACTGAGTGACTGAACAACAGTAGGTTTATTGTTCAAGGAACAATAAAAGCCCATATTCTTGTCATGACTAAGGAAGTGAGGAAGAGAATGTTGGAATATACAATTAGAGAGAGAATCAAAGCCAGACAATAGGCCCTTGCAAGCCAAGGCAATGTTTATTTTTGTGTATGTTTGTTATTGATGTTGTTTTCTATTGTAAGTCAACACAAACACAAACACAGGAGTTGCATTAACTGATTCTAGACAAACAAGGAACACAAATGAGCTTAATCTCTCACTGTAAACAACTAGAAAACTGTATATTATAGATAAAATAACTGGCTCCACACATGGGACAATAGGTAGCCTTGAATTCTGGTTCTGAAAGGAAAGGAAAGTAGTTGAGATCTACAACTGTCCCAGTTTATTGCCTGGATGCATTGTCTAGACTGTTATTCACAGACAGGGAAGAACACAAACTAGAGCCTGGCAATCTCTGTGAGTTTTGTCACTGGAGACCAGAGTCACATGAGATTGGAAGGAGCAGGACAGAGCTCGGAAAGGACCTATGCAGAAATTCAGTTCTAGACATCTACACAAAGTCACCCTTAAGTCCTTGCTGAAAACCTAGCTATATGTATAAGCAAGCTAAAAAAACAAAAAACTGTAAAACTTACATATGGCAAGAAGTTATTCAAAGTCTAGCCATCATAAAAGAATCCTTGGTGATCAGCTAGGCCTGGTGGAGATCTCAGGAGAGTTATATTGGTGGAAACCTCAGGAGAGTTATGTTTTAGAAATAGGGCTTCCTCATCCCAGCTGGCTCAGTGGTAAAGAATCCACTTGCCAATGCAGGAGACACAGGTTCTCTCCCTGAACCAAATTCAATCTCTGGGTCAGGAATAGCCCCTGGAGAAGGAAATGGCAATTCACTCCAGCATTCTTGCCTGGGAAATACAATGGACAGAGGAGACTCACAGGCTATACTCCATGTGGCTGCAAAAGAGTCCGACATGACATAGTGACTAAACGACAACATGCCTAAAATGAAGTTTACTCTCAAAACACCCTAAGAAATCTTAAAAACTGGTCCGTGTTCATAACATGTACCCATAATAATTGTCAAACTGCATTGCTTAAACAATAGCATAGTGTTCATAAGATCCAGCCTCATATCAAATATTTTACACATACCAAGAAGTATATAGCTAGCCAAGAATAAAATCATTCAACAGAAGACACAGAAATGGCAGAAATGATTACAGACAAGGATGTCAAGCACTTACTATTATGAGCAAGTATTTCGTTAAAAACATGGAGAGAAAATTAAGATGTTTAAAAATGGGCTTCCATAGATTAGAACAATATAAAATTAATATATTGCTAGATGGGATTAACAACAGATTAGATGCTGCAGAATAAAAATATAAGTGAACTTTAAAACATAGCAGTAGAATCAAACCAAATGAAACAGGGGGAAAAAAAGAATTTAAAAAGCCTCTATGAACTGTGAGACAACTTACATAGTCTGACATACATAAAATTGATCTCCTAGAAGAAGCAGAGAGACTAGGATGTCATAAAAAATATTCAAAATCATAGTGACTAAAACATTTCCAAGTATGATACAATTTATAAGCCCACGGATCCAAAAACCTCAAAGAATGTATACAGGACAGACAGATGCACAGACATGCCAAGATGCAGCAGAATGCCGTGCTGTGTGCTTAGCGGCTCAGTAATGTCTGACTCTTTGTGACCCCATGGACTGTAGCCCACCAGGCTCCTCTGTCGACGGGGATTCTCCAGGCAAGAGTACTGCAGTGGGTTGCCATGCCCTTCTCCAGGGGATTTTCCTGACTCAGGGATGCAACCTGTGTTTCTTGCATGGGCAGGCTGATTCTTTACCACTGTACCACCTGGGAAGCCAGGGGATGGAAGGGAGAGAGTAAGATTAAATTAATAGAGGACTTCCCTGGTGATCCAGTGGTTAAGACTCCATGCTTCCAGTGCAGGGATGAGGTTTCAATCCCTTATCAGGGAATAAGGATCCCACATGCCTCAGGCCATGGCCAAAAAAATTTAAAGAAGTTAAGAAATAAATTTTAAGAAGATTAAATTAAGAGATCATTCATACTGCTAAACCACTCTGCAGATTTACTTGCTTTTAAGGACATATCACTATATTAAAGTATTGCTAATTTGTCTAGTTTTCAGCACCCTCTAACAAGTAAGAGAATAGATATGTCTTGCCCTCTACTCTATCAGCTACCCATAGAATTATGCCTAGCATATAGTGGGTAGGGACTAACAAATAGATGTAGGAAAGGAAGATATAAAGAAAAGGATTTTCAAAACTAGGTTTCAAAAATGCCTTTAAAACCTTTTTTCTCATTGGCCTAAGGTTATTTGCATTCTGCATATATTAGTTTCCTTCCTGGGAGTTAAAATGTTATCTACTTTGCTCTTTGGGAAATAATAAAGTGAGATGAAATTGAGATGGCATTTGGCCAGTATTCCCTCTCTTGAGTTCTTGTAGGGAGAGGTATACACAAAGGAGGAAGCAAGGCAGAGGAAAACTTTATTACTGGTTGACATTCTGTCCCCACAGCCCTGGGAAGAATGCTTGTGATACAGACTGGAACAATTGGAGAAATCATTTTTTAATCTGCTTTGAATGCCCATGCAAACCAGAATAAAGAAGTCCAAAAGGCTGGATTTTTCTCATTTCCACCTCAAAGAACAGAGACAATTATCAAGTCAACATTGAAGAGAAGGAGAAGGACTGAACAGAATACAACTGCAACGGTTGGTTAGAACTGATTTTTTTAAGTGTGTTTTATTTTTTATCATCATCATAGACCATGGTTACTATCCCCTTGCTTAGCTGTCTTTTTTAAACGAAGAAACCATTTTTTAGAAGCAAGTAAAACTACCTTCTGCCCCTGACCCCCACCAAAGGGATTTTTAGTTTTTCTCACTACTGAAGCAAACTAGATAACTAATAAGAACCTACTTTATAGCACAGGAAACTCTACCCAATACTCTGTAAGACCTATATGGGAAAAAAGTCTTAAAAAAAATGTGTGTGTGTGTGTGTGTGTGTGTGTGTGTGTGTGTGTGTATGATACAATTTGCTGTACACCTGGAACTAATGCAACATTGTAAATCAACTATACTCCAATAATTTTTTAAAATTACATCTCAATAAAACTCTTTTTTAAAAAGCCTTTAAAGTATGGAGAGATAGTAAATTGGTGCTATATTACCAAGATTAGCAATCTCATGAATCTCTATTTCTCTGCATGATAAACGTCTAAAACAGCCAAGGGGTTGGGGTTGGAAGATACTGGAACTTCTCTCAGAGAAGAAGGCAAAAGCTTTATTCAATGTTTCCTTTAATTACAAAAATCAGAAAAGGCTATAAGGACAGAAAGTAAGAGATGATTAGTAGATGAGCCCAATCTCCTCCTTCATGCAAACAGACCCTTTCTAGTATCTTTGAATAAAATGAGAAACAGCGTGGAAACAATGACCCGACAATAGTGACAACAGAACTTTGACTTTCAACCTCTGCAGCCATCGTTCCCGAAAGCCAAACCACTACCTCTTCAACATCAACCAGAATGGTTAAGTAGTGCTAAGTTCATACGTCCCTATTTTTACCTCTGCTTGAGAAAGCCAAATCTTCTTTCTAAATCAATCATACAATTTGCTCATTTCTAGGTAACCCAACGTCAGCTTCCCATGCCAACAACTTACAAAGAACACCTGAATTTATTCCTTGTTTTTTTGCTATAAAAATTCTCCCACATTCTTGCCTGGTTTTGAGACTCTGCCAAATTCAAGCAAAAAAAAAAAAAAAATTGACTCCCTTGCTATAATAAGCTCTGTAGAGTTTCCTTTGTCTGTTCTTATTTGAGTTGTTTTCCTTTATTTCCACAAAATAAGACAGGCATAAAATTTATCCCCATGCACAAGAGGTGATAAACTTCTATAGCAGTAGTCTACTTTCTATAGTAAAGTATTTCTTGCTGATATCAATCCTTGTTGAGAAGGATTGTACCTTGAAAATATGTAGACTTTCATGAACTCCCTTGAACTATAATAAACTTAAAATGAAAATAATAAATAAAACAATGGTTCAATTATTATTCTTGAATACCAAGAGGAGAGCACTAAATTGCTTTGTTTCATGGGTTTCCTGATTTTCTTTTCTTTCTTTCTTTTTTTTTGGTAGGATTTTATCCGAAGGTGAAACCAGAAAGAATTATGAGAATATGAATACAGGAGATTCTCCCATGCCCTTTTCTCTGTGAGCACTGCCACTTTCTTAACGAGTGAGATTCTATATAAAATGTTCAGGAAAGAAAAAAGTTATCTCCATTCATTTAAACCCACTCCCTTCTTACCTCCTACATCAACAACTCCATGAACTCTAACCATTTTGTATATACCCTCCAAATTCCCAATTTTTCTGTCATATCAGGAATAAATGTATAGATGCTCAGTTGCTTTTTAAGTGATGGTGAGGCAAAAGGGCCACTTCAGATCTTGTGAGAGGCGCAATTTTAAGATAGCCAAATTTTCATGGGTAAAATGAGCTTTCTCTTGGTACAGAGCTAGAAACCATGCTAGATGCCTTATTTATATAATCTAATTTAATCCTCACAATAGTCAAGCTAGGTAGTTATGACTTCTTCATTAAAATGTGGAGAGAACTGGTATATTCCTCGCTATATCAGTAAACAGAGGATGCCACAGTCATCGGCGATAGCAGCCACCACCCATGGTGAGCTGCGAGGCCTGAGGGAACTCAGGGAGGAAGGAATACCTGCCATCTAGCAGCCATCAGAGCTGTGAAGAAATTCAGGATGCAAAAACACAGGATACTGGCCCCAGATTGGTGTAGTGCACATCAAAGAAATTATTGCAGTGGGCCCAGACTCCTGCATCTTCCCATATATAGAAAAGTGCTAAATTCCTTAACTTGAGATATCTGGTTTTCCTTTAATTCACAACAATCTTTTGACATTCAGACTATCTGATACTTTCTGTTGCAAAACATTTTACATATAACCTGGCTCCCCTCTTACTTCCTCAGAGCTGTTTTCTCAAGGTTATTTGAGATGCTGCCTCCCAGGCTTGAAGTCCTAAAAATTCCTGCTGAATAAAACTTAACTTTCAATCTTCAGATTGGGAGTATTTTTTTTTTATTTTTTTAAATATAAATTTATTTAATTGGAGGTTAATTACTTTAAAATATTGTATTGGTTTTGCCATACATCAACATGAATCCACCACAGGTATACACGTGTTCCCCATCCTGAACCCCCCTCCCTTATTGGGAGTATTTTTGAAGTCTACAGTGGGTAACACTTAAAATGAGACAGGTTTTGTAACTTCCTACCTATGATATCATGAGAGATCAGATTTGCTGATATTTAAAACCACGTCTAGTGGTAAAGAATCTGACTGTCAATGCAGGAGATGCAAAAGACGTGAATTCGATTCCAGGGTTGGGAAGATCTGCTGGAGAAGGGGATGGCAACCCACTCAAGTATTCTTGCCTGTAAAATCCCATGGATAGAGGGGCCTGGCAGGTGACAGTCCATGTGGTTACAAAGAGTTGGAGACGACTGAGCACACAGGGTCTCTCTGACCCCAAAGACTCTTCTTAGTCAGTACTTAGCTAATCCTAAATTAAGTACTTAGGATTAGTACTTACATAGTACCACTCATTAAAAAAAAAATTCTCTTCCAGGATAGCTAGGACATTCTTGAAAACATTGAACCTGGTAATTAGGCTTTAATTTTTGGTTTACCATATTCTATCTCTTCTGATTCAACAGAAAATTAAGTCAATGTGATCTTTTCATTAAAGCATGCTGTAACAAGGATTGGAAAGGAAAAAAAATACTATTTCAAGTACTTTGAAAAGTCAAAGACCATCTTTCTCAGCCCAGATTTCCTAGGAGGGAGGAGGAGAAAGGAGCCTGAAGCCAAGCTTCAGGTAAAATAGGGTCTGGATTATAACTCCAGGCTAGCAAGAAAAAGAGGAAAATACAGTCAGTTGAGGAAGAGGTAAAGCAAGTGTAAAGTGGTCCATTACTGACTTAACCATGGCAGGATAACTTCAACTGTATGTGGAATCATACTGGGTCTCACAGTCTATTGGAAAAAGAAAGAATGCATTCAGCTATCTGCCATCTTCTGTAATCCATCTGTCCCAGTATATCCCAGAGAATTAATGTTCCCAAACTTGGACTTGACAACTTGACTTCTCCAGAACTGACTATGGGAAATCCATTTCTCAAGCCCCACTGATTAGTTCTTCATCCGAAACTAAGAGTAGAGGAAATATCTATTGCCTTCCTAGAAACAGTTGGGGTAGATATGGGAGTTATAGCCCTTGCAGCTGCTACTTTGTTGTCCAGTGATGGTCATCCAAAAACCTGGCGCTCCTACTGGAGCTGCTGAAATAGCTGGTGGTCTCAATAAACAAGCCAACTGGTGGGATAAGTGCCTAATATTCAGGGACTAATTATGTTTATGTGTGTGCAGTATATGTGTGTGTATACTCAGGAACACAGAGACTGCGGTGGGGAGGGGTGGACAGAGGGAGCCGAGAAAGTTGGAGAAGATACACTGGGTGACCAAAAAGTTCATTCCAGTTTTCCACAAGGTGTTACGGGAAAAACCCCAATGAAATTTTTGGCCAACCCAATATGAACTGAGTCCCGTGGAACCACTCTTTGAAATCCGCATTCAGCATTCCCGCTGATTCTCTGTTTCCTCATGAGCAATGCATGTGAATGAGTTTTGTAATTTTCAAAACAATAAATAAATGGTAGAATATATTTCAATGAAATGCCTCAAAGTAATCCACCCTATAAACTTTAGTCACCTATAGTTTATTTAATAAATCCCAACAATTCACTCACCATTCATTTATTATGAGGTTCTGTTCTAGGAATTAGGGTTATAGCAGAGCATAAAATAGACAAAAATTTTTGTCCTGGAGGAGCTTAAACTATTAAGGTAGCTATTAAGATAGTGTCAGCTGGTGATAAATCTTAGGAAGAAAACAAGACGGTGCAATGTGCAGAAAGAGGAAGGAAAAGTTAATTTAGGTTGGTTTAAACTGAATTCCTAATGATAAGAAGGAGACAGCTAAGCCAGCTAAATTAAGGATATGGGGGTGGGGGATTAGGAGTTTTTGAGGGAGAACAACCTAAGTGAAAGGATCCAACAGAGAGAATAAACCTGGTACATTTAAAGAGAAAAATAGAAGGCCTCTCTTCCCATCCTTCTTTTCTAGTAGAGTTATGGAATTCAAGTTAATAAAGGAAATAACAACTGTGTTTTCCATACAAGAGTAAGGAATATTCTTTCCTGAGAATGTTATTGGAGGATGAAGAGAGCGGGTGGTATACTGGAAAACATTCTTTTAGTTTCTCTAAAAGGATAGCTGTAATACAAATGCTGGAGAAATTTCAAAAACATATTTGTGGCTCCTAGAAGATAAATAGTCATAGGGTAAACCTTGAGCAGCCATGAGGTGTGGCTAATATTTTACCTCAGGGGTTTTACTGCATAAAAATTGATGCTTTCACAAAAAAACGAAAATGTTGTCCTTAGACATATGAGCACAGTTCTGACACCAAATTGTCCTTACCTTAAGAGGTAAAACTCTGAAGCATAAGTCTCATTCAATATGTAAATCAAAGGCCAATCTGACTGTATCCCTTTTAACATAAATGTTGAATTCATCATATAAATACAAATCAAATATACTCATAGACAAATGCATATGAGTTGCTTTATCTGCCCCCTCCCAAATCTTTTTGTCTTATTTTGCAAGATGTTTACCCATCCTCAAGAAAACAGCTAGAGAAAATGATGAAAGTGGGAAAAGGAGAAGTGCAGTTGCCTTGACTCACCTCTTCACAATAGTACAGATGCTTATATAAATCAGCACTATATAATTATCTGCTATATATCAAACTGACATTTCATTACAGTGGTAATACCAAGTGCTGGCAAAGGTGAGGTTTATTTGATAGTATCATTCACTGATGGAATAAGCATAATCTCTTCAGAAGTCAATGTCTATCAACAGCCTTAAGAAAACTAGTAGTAATGCCACATTTCAATCTAGACAGCATATTAAAAAGCAGAGGCATTACTTTGCCTACAAAGGTCCATCTAGTCAAAGCTGTGGTTTTTCCAGCAGGCATGTAAGGATCTGAGAGTTGGACTATAAAGAAAGCTGAGCGCCAAAGAATTAATGCTTTTGAATTGTGGTGTTGGAGAAGACTCTTGAGAGTCTCTTGGATGGCAAAAAGATAANGGATCTGAGAGTTGGACTATAAAGAAAGCTGAGCGCCGAAGAATTAATGCTTTTGAATCGTGGTGTTGGAGAAGACTCTTGAGAGTCTCTTGGATGGCAAAAAGATAAAACCAGTCAACTAAAGGAAATCAATCCTGAATATTCATTGAAAGGACTGATGCTGAAACTGAAGCTCCAATACTTTGGCCACCTGATGCAGAGAGCCAACTCATCAGAAACAACCCTGATGCTGGGAAAGATTGAAGGCAAGGCAAGAGGAGAAGAGGATGACAGAGGATGAGATGGTTGGATGGTATCACTGACTCAATGGACATGAGTTTGAGCAAGCCCCAGGAGATGATGGACAGGGAAGCCTGGTGAGCTGCAGTCCACGGGGTTGCAAAGAGTCAGACATGACTGAGTGATGGAACAACAACAAAAATTACCATGTTTACTATTGTTGATTTTTAGGGAAAACTATATTTGTAGAAACATTATTTCTTAATATGTTAATGATAAAGTTTAACAAATCCTTAGAAAAATGTAAAAGAAGTAACAGAAATGGGTTAAAAGTGGGTTATTTGAATAAATGATGATACAATAGCAGGGTGGAAATTTTGAAAAATAATATATTTTGAAAGCAAAAATATTACTAACATGGGAAAACACAGTACCATATTCAGGAGAAAAATTGGGAGCAATGCCGTGTTGCATTAGAGATCTTAAGATAAATCACCAAATTTTGTGCTTTTCTCTTCTATAGGAAAGAGTTGTCATTGCTAAGTGACTGTTGAGCCAGTTATTACACTTTCTAGTTCCTCTTTTATCTAGATGAGTCCATGTTATATCCATTTATGAAGAGATTAGAAGAATTTATTTGTGGCATTTCCAGTCAAGATTATGTAAGAAGATATATTTTCTCCATGCATTTTTTAATCCATTTCTTGTATGGAAGCAACTAATTACAATGTTGTGGAAGGTGAAAGTCGAGAGATATAAAATAGAAGGAACCTGGGTCTATGTATCACTCCATAAAATAGAGTCTCCCGGAGACAAAGAAATAGACCTGTATACCTAAAAACAGTAAGTTTCCATTGTGTTGAATCTTTGTGCCTTTTGAGGCTATTTGTTTCAACAGCTTGTGTTACCCTAACTAATTGGGAAATGTACTGTCTATGATGACAGAAAAGTCACATGTGTGTATGTGTGTGTGTGTGTGTGTGTACGCATGCACACACTCTTAAGTGTGCAGTTCTATGGGTTTTAGAAAATGTATATATTCATTTAACCACCCAAACACCAGAAAGTTCATTGCCCTTTCCTCAAAAAACAAAATATATATATATGTGTGTGTGTGTATATTTTTTTCTCTGTTCTGATTTCCATCACCATAGATTACACTTGTCTATAATTAAAATGGGCTTACCTGGTGGCTCAGATGGTAAAGTATCTGCCTGCAATGCTGGAGACCCAGGTTCAATATCTGGGTCAGGAAGAGCCCCTGGAGAAGGAAGTGGCAACCCACTCTAGTACTCTTGCCTGGGAAATCCCGTGGACAGAGGAGCCTGGTAGGCTACAGTCTTTGGGGTTGCAAAGTGTCAGACAAGACTGAGCGACTACTTTACTTTACTATTAAAATTCATATAAACAGACTTTTATATATTCCCATACAAATAACTTTTAAAAAACATTTTATTTTGAAATAATTTTACATTCACAGAGATATTTTATGAAGAGTTCTTATACGTCTTTGACTCAGCTTCCTGAAGAGCTAATATGTGACCATCATGCATTGAATATGTGTGCCCTCCAAAATTTATACATTTAAGCCCTAATCCTTAATGTGATGCTAGTAGCAGATGGGACTTTGGGAACATAATCTAGTTATAAGGATGAAGCCCTTGTGAATGAGATTACCAGAAATGTAAAGCCATATCCGCTCTCCATGTGAACTAAGAAACAGCAAGTGTCAGTTTGCAGCAAGAAATAAAACAAATGTGCAGTATGATTTCAACTTATTCCTTTACCTAGCTTTGGTCTGCCTTAAAATCCTAGTCAAACTATCGCACTCTTAAAGTATCCTTTCTACCTAAATCAGAACAAGTGGTTATTTTTTCTAGCTTTAATGAAATATTATTGGCACATAACATATGGACATGAATTTGAACAAACTCCGGGAGATAGTGAAGGACAGGTAAGCCTGGCATGCTATAGTCCATGAATTTGCAAAGAATTGGACACAACTTAGCAACTGAACAACAACAAGCATATGGAAGCTTAAGGTATAAAATGTGATGATTTGATAGTTTATTATGTGAAACAGTCATGACAATAATGTAACATATCAAGTTCTCTCATAAGTAGCTAGAAAAGTATTGTCTGATAACATTTAACATTTATACTCATAACTTCCAAGTATATAAAACAGTATTGTTAATTATAGCCACTACTCTGTATATTAGATCCCTAGCACTTATTCATTTTACGGCTGCAAATGTGTACCCTTTGATCAGCATTTCCCCATTTCCCTCACTCCCCAGTACCTGGAGGCCATCATTCTACTCTCTATTTTTATAAGTTCAGCCTCTCAACTTCTAAGAATAAGTGAGAACACATAATATGTTTCTCTGACATTTCACTTAGCATATTCCCTCAAAATTTATCCATGTTATTGCAAAAGACAGAATTTCCTAGTGTATGGCTGAATAATATTCCATCACACACACACACACACACTCACCTCACATGTACAAACACACTCACATCACACTTTCTTTATCCAATCAACCATTAGTGGATGCTTGGATTCTTTCAATGCCTTGGTCATTGGGAATCATGCTGCAATGAACATGGGGGTTCAGACTGGTCTTTGTTATAGTGATTTCATCTCCTTTGCATATGTTCCCAGAAGTGGGATTGCTGAGTCATATGGTAGATCAATTTTTAAATTTTTGAGGGTTAAAAATTTTTAAAAATCATTAAATCTTCATAATGATTCCCATAATGGCAGTACCAATTTACATTCCCACCAATAGTACGCAAGTGTTCTCTTTTTCATATCCTCACCAACATTTGTTGTCTCTAGTCTATTTGATAATAGCCATTCTAACAGGTGTGAAGTTATAATATTCTGTTGCATTTTTTATTGCCTCCCTGATAATTACTGAGATGTTGCTCATTTGTCTTCTTTGGAAAAATATCTATTTTGTTCCTCTGCCCATTTTTTAATCATTTTTTTTTTAACAAATTACCTGATATAGCTGCTTTGTCCGCCCTGATGAACTATCATTACTTGGCTTTCAAAACAACAAATACTCTTAGTTTTCTGCTCATCTCACTGATCATCCTTCTCTGTCTCCTTTAATCATCCCTATTTCTGTCTCCAACTTCACAGTGTAAAGTCTTTGAGAATCAATCCTTGGTTATCTTCTCTTCTTTACCTATGCTTATTTCTTGGAAGCTCACCTGCTCTCCTGGTTTCTCAGACAGTAAAGAATCTGCCTGCAATGAGGGAGACCTGAGTTCAATCCCTGGGTTAGGAAGATCCCGTGGAGGAGGGCATGGCAACCCATTCCAGTATTCTTGCCTGGAGAATCCCCATGGACAGAGGAGCCTGGCGGGCTACAGTCCATAGGACTGCAAAGAGCTGGATATGACTGAGTGATTAAACACACAGCACATGTTTCCTTCCCTTGTGGCTCAACTGGTAAAGAATCTGCCTGCAATTCTGGGAGTCCTGAGTTCAGTTCCTAGGTTGAGAAGATCCCCTAGAGAACAGAAAGGCTACCGACTCCAGTATTCTGGCCTGGAGAATTCCATGGACTATATATTTGGGCACGACTGAGAGACTTTCACTTTCACTTTTACACACTTCCTTAAAATTCCATAATATCCAGTAACTCTTATACTTGCCCCAGCAAAACCTTCTCTCCTAAACTCCAGATTTGTCCATCCAATGGCCTACTTAACATAATCACCACTTGAATGTCTAGAGACACTGAGAATTTTGTTTACCCTGTACTAGGTAAATCATGTTGACTCTATCTTCAGTATATAGTCAGAATTTGACCACCTCTAAGCATACCCAGTCATTTTGCATTTGAAGACAAATTATAAAATGTTCTAATAAAGATGTTTTACAATAGTTGCTCATGTTCTTAGGAAACTTCTCATTAAGGAGTGGTGGAAAATCTTTGAATCCTACCCTCCTTGCACCATTTTAAGAAATTTATCTAATAGTACCAAACCTCAGTTTGATTATATGAAAAACAGGATCAAAACCACCAACTTGAAAGAATTTTCTAAGGATGTCATCATATACCAAAGTTTTATCTCTAAGAAATGTATATCGTATCTCTAAAATACCCCAGTAGGGGTGCCCAGAACCTATAAATGCCCAGCTTAAATCTTTTCTTCCATAACTCACACAAAGCTAAATGCTGTTCTGCTTGTAGAATCTGCTCTATTGTGGTGAGCTGTAGAACTCTGTTAACTCTGTTCCTCTACCAAAGCTAACCCGGAATGAAAGATAGTTTCAATGTTTCAAGTCTGGATTTTGAACAAGAAGAAAGAAGAAAAGCTGGTTTGAAGAGAAAGTGATAACTTTATTGTGGAAACTTGTATGCGATTCATGGAGAAAGCAAAAAGAACTCCCTCAATAATTTGAAACTTTGGAGCCCAGTGGAGATCAAGGGACTCAATAAACAGCTGAACTCATGGAAGATAATGGCAACTGTAGGAGAGAAAAGAGAAAGAACACAACCCAAGGAGGTAAAAGAGCAAAGACTAGATCTTTTCCTAGCCTTTGGTTTTCACTTGTATAACTCTGATTTCAGCTAGCATGGTAACATCACTTTTTGTCATTGTATTCTTGCCCAAGGAAACATCCTTTAAAAGCTTTTGCTGCTAAGCAAAAGCTCTTCTATTGATTGAGTTAATGTAACTTAAAAAAAATTTTTTTTATTGATTCACTAAAATGTTGTCCACAACATTCAGGACATCAGACTGCCTTGTATGTGAAGCACTTCTTAATAAAATTATGGAAATGATTCAATGGTTTGGCTTACTTGGGTAATTTCCAACACAGGCTAGCTTAACCAAAATTCTGCTGCAGCAAGAAGGAAAACGGAGCGCTGGGTGGAATCCTCTTGAAGGCTTTAGCAGAGTGAAATCCTAAAGAATTAAAAAGCCACAGAGTCAGTGACCTGGGTTTCAATTCTACCACGTCTGCAGTTGGTGCCTCTTTAGGCTAGCTTTCTCCATTGTGAAATGTGTGTCTTACTTAGAGTAATCTTGTGAGCATTAAGAGACATTAAGTGTGCAGAGAAGAAAGCAACTGGCACCATCACAGGCAGATGGCTAGAATCCCACACTGTGTGTCTCCTCTGTCAGCATTTGTCCCAGGGAACATGAGGTAGATTACAGGGCTTTGTGTAAACAGGCATGGGGCCATGATGAATGTATTTCTAAGAATACATCGAAAGCCTTGCCTGAACAGCCAAAAGTGCTTTTCAGCACTAATTAACTTGATTGAAAACTTCTCAAATGCTTCCCCATATCTTTGTGTAAACATAAGAGTGACTCAGAAAGACAACTTGAATGCAGTCAATAAAACCATGAAAAAAATGCTTTAAGAATATAAAACCATTCCCCTTATGTTCTCTGAAGGTCTCGTATTGTTACTTGGTAATCTTGAAATGAAAGCAGATCTAATACTAGTTGATAACAGTACTTTTTTCCCACAACATGTTGTCAGAAATATAAAATTAGACTGAACTGCCAACCTTATTTTTAAAGGTACGTGAAATGTGAAAATGTCTAAAGCGTTATTATATACTCTGTTGAAATGTGAACATAACTTGCTTTTTTAAAATGTTCTTCCTTTTGTGTTAAACAGTAATAAAAAGTTTAAAAAGAGATGCCCAACTACAATGCTACTGTAAAAAATAAAACGCATGAACATAGAAACAGTGTAACTTTTGAGAGCTTTCTAACTTCAGTAAAGAGACACAATGTGAACCAATATGAAAATACTTATTAAAGAAGATAAAATCTATTAAACAGCAATATTCTGATTCTAACAATTCAGATTTAATGACACATTTAGAATATGCTATTACTGATGCTGTTCATTTAAATATGCTATTACTGATATTGTTTCATTAGGAATACAATTTCCAGCTCAGTGTTTTCATGCCTAAGTGACCTCTAAATTGGTCTGCCACAAATCACCTCTAACGCATGCACAACAATCTAATCCACCCAACCCTGTTCAGAGACTGAACAAAGCAGAAGAGGTTTTGACTTCTTGGGAGACAGATGAATCTTCAGACACAAAATATGCTTCCTTTTTCCTGTCCTGTTCTTCTTTGTCCCCTTCATCTTTTGCTTTTCCTTTCTCTTTCAGTCTCCCTGTCTCCCCTGAATTCTTTTCTCTTCCTACTCAGCATCCTCCAATACTTTTCCAACACCCCCAACTAAAGTCCAGTTGAGTACTAGAGTGGCACACTTTGCTTTCTGAAATAATAGAACTTGTTGCCCAAAATTGGGATTTATGGACATAGAAGAAAAGGAATATCTCCAACTGTTCTATTCCAATGGGCATTCATCTCTGAACAAACAAAGCCAGTAACCACCACTGCTGTATAGTTGAACAGTGAAAGGGGGTATGGTTCTAAAGTCAGATACTGTGAATCCAAATCTTGGGTTTCATTACCTGTCCAGCCTGGAGTAAGTTATGTATCTTTGCAGGGTTATTGCTTAATATCTAGAAGTTGGGGCTAAGAGCAAGATTTATTTCATAGACTTCACACAGATTAATCATTTATTTTTCAAGCATTTATTGTGTTTCTGTTCTGACTAGACATTGCTCAATGGGTTGGTGATACAGCAATGAACAAAACAGACACAACTCTTGCCCCATTGGAGCTTACAGTCTGTTAAAAGGAGGCAAAATCTGGAGTGAGTAGCCTCTCTCTTCTCCAGTGGATCTTCACGATCCAGGAATCAAACCAGGGCATTGCAGGTGGATTCTTTACCAACTGAGCTATCAGGAAAGCCCTACAATATATACTATTCTATAATAAATTAGATTGGGCTTCCCCAGAGGCTCGGCAGGTAAAGAATCTGCCTGCAATGCAGGAGACACAGGAGATGCGGATTCAATCCCTGGGTCGAGGAGATTCCCTGGAGGAGGGTATGGCAACCTACTCCAGTATTCTTGCCTAGAAAATCCCATGGACAGAGGAGCCTGGCAGGCTATGGTCCATGAAGGCACAAAGAGTTGGATGTGACTGAAGCAACTGAGCGCACACACGTATCATAAATATAGGAAAATACCAGGTGATGACAAATACAGTGAAGAAGATGCATATGAAGTACTTAGCAGCATGGCTGGAGTGTAGTAAGTACTCAGTAAATATTCAGGCATTCAGGGTAATTTTCAGAGAAGTTTACCTGGTTAGAGGACAGACTCCATCATAAAATAAATAGAGTCCTTATTCATCTCAGCCCTGGGCTGAAAACACAGACAACAATGACTGCTTCGAAGCAAGGGAGAATCCGTCAGCTGCCTGGACACAGGGAACTATCGCACATTACTTCTCCCCTCTATGCAGCCATGCATCCACCAGCCCCCAAAGGGAAAAATAAAGGCCATTTTGTTCTGCCCATAAAACAGTGTGTTCAGTGGCAGAGAAAAAGAAAGTTGTTATTTTACTTTGACAAGGTCCCTAATAAAAATAATATATAAGGATCTATTGATTTTTTCACTGTCAGTGTTTTTGTTTTCCTTGAAGTTTTTATGTTTACTATGCCCAAGTAAAAGAGGATTTATTTTCGATCCCGACAAGTTCCATCAAGGAGTCATTTCAGACGTTCCTTTGAAAACAAATGCGTGGCAACAAGATGACCAGTATGTTCACATAATTGCACCGGAGCTGCAAGAAAGGGGGGCAAAGCCCAGTGTGACCTGGGACTGTCTCTCCCATTAATAGGCAAGGAAAGGAGCAGCTTGGAGACAAGAGAGGGACCAGCAGGGAATTGTGAAACAGAAAAACACTCAATTAAAACTCAGATGCCCATGCTCTATAGACCACTTGGCATTTATGCATCCGTAATTAAGCAACACAGCAATGTGAGATGTGATATTTGGGAGGCTGTCCTATTTGTCCCTTTACAGGCCGCTTCTGACAAGTTCAGAGAAAAGACAGGATTAAATGGGGAGACGTGTGCTGCTGCTGCTCAGTCACATCTGACTTTGTGACCCCATGGACTGTAGCCTGCCAGACTCCTCTGTCCATGGGATTTCCCAGGCAAGAATACTGGAGCAGGTTGCCACACTCTTCTCCAGGGGATCTTTCCAACCCAGGGATCAGACCTGCAACTGCGCTGCAGGCAGACCCTTTACCACTGAGCCCCCTGGGAACCCCCAGGGAGAAGTGTACTTATGCCTAATTTGTCTCTGGGGCCATTACCTCCATGAATAGCACTGTTTGGCTATTTCATGGTGGACTGACAACACCAAGGAGTTACTCCATGAGAGAAGCCCCATTCATTTCTCCAGTGTGTGCCTTTTAAAACTGTCTGCTTACAGGTTCAATTTAATGGGCTATTATGACCCAGCAATTTCCATCCATTTGGTCTGTATCTGCCAGGTTTATTCAGTCATTTGGAGGGTTTTTGTCCACCAGATGTATTCTGTCTACCAGAGTACTGCATGGCATGTACTGATGGAAGGTTGCTTGGGAGATAAAGAAAAAATATACATCATTTTTTTCAAATAATATATAGAGCTGTGTGTGTATGTGTTTACTCATCACATATCGCCTTGGGATAGAAACAAGAAATAGTTGTAGCAATTTGCTACAGGCTGAAGATATTTGTAAACCGTGATTATAAATTTAACACATGCTGTAGGAGTCAATGCTTATTTGTGCTGAAGGCTAAAAAGGGCCCTGGGGGACTGCTGCTTAGGAGTTATAGGATTTCAAATCACCATCATTGGCCCCAATTTTGTCTTACAAAGGCTACAATTCCCCACCTTTGCCACTACCATATTTGCTTGGATTAAACCCTCCAAAGTCAAAAGTTCCTGATGTATCAAATAACATCTTTGTGATATTGAGACAAATCTCAGTATCACAGGGATACCCTGAAAATGAAATAAAATTAAGGTATCCAGCACATGGGAAAGTAATTGACAATTGATGAATATGTTTGAATAGTAAGAATGCTCACATGTCTGGAATACAGCAGGTACAGGAGAGCAAGAGTCAGAGACAATCTCCTATACACATTTTGTAGCAAAAACTGATACATAATGGTTACTGATGGGATGCTCTGAGGAAGGAATGAAAGAAGAATGTGATAATCATTTCATGATGCATCTATGTTGAATCATTATGCTGTACACCTTAAACTTATACAGTGCTGTATGTCCATTATATCTCAATAAAACTGGAAGGAAAAAAAAAAGAATGGAGGGAGGATGAAAGTAAGGGAGATTGTCCATTACTGCCATGAGTTCAGCTTATAAAATGTTGGAACTGGTCTATCTTACTTCCAAGCAGGGTCCGTTTTGATTCATCTCACTCTCAGTACCCACACTCTTATGCTAGTAGGAAAGAGGAAGGGTTTTTTGTTGTTTTTGGCCACATTTGTCTATTACTTTGCCAACAAAGGTCTGTATAGTCAAAGCTATGGTTTTTCCAGTAGTCATGTATTGATGTGAGAGTTGGACCATAAAGAAGGTCGAGCACAGAAGAATGGATGCTTTTGAACCATGGTGTTGGAGAAGACTCTTGAGAGTCCCTGGGACTACGAGAAGTTCAAAGTCAATCCTAAAGGAAATCAGTCCTGAATATTCATTGGAAGGACTGATACTGAAGCTAAAACTCCAATACTTTGGCCACCTGTATGGACATGAGAGTTGGACTATAAAGAAAGCTGAGTGCCAAATAATTGATGCTTGTGCCTGTGCTGTTGAAGACTCTTGAGAGTCCCTTGGACTGCAAGGAGATCCAACCAGTCCATTCTAAAGGAGATCAGTCCTGGGTGTTCATTGGAAGGACTGATGTTGAAGCTGAAACTCCAATACTTTGGCCACCTGATGTGAAGAGCTGACTCATTGGAAAAGACCCTGATGCTGGGAAAGACTGAGGGCAGGAGGAGAAGGGGATGACAGAGGATGGGATGGTTGGATGGCATCACCGACTCAATGGACATGAGTTTGGGTGGACTCCGGGAGTTGGTGATGGACAGGGAGGTTTCGTGTGCTGTGGTTCATGGGGTCACAAAGAGTTGGATACGACTGAGCAATTGAACTGAACTGATGCAAAGAGCTGACTCACTGGAAAAGCCCCTGATGCTGGAAAGATTGAAGGCAGGAGGAGGAAGGGATGACAGAGGATGAGATGGTTGGATGGCATCAAGGACTCAAAGGACATGACTTTAAGCAAGCTCCAGGAGATGGTGAAGGACAGGGAAGCCTGGCGTGCTGCAGTCCATGGAGTCGCAGAGTGGGACACGACTGAGGGACTAAACAACAGACATTGATTACTAGAAATTCTAAGATAGCGTGATGTGTTTGAAACAGACAGCCCCATCTTTACACAGACAAGGTTTCTAACTCCACTTCTATGACTTTCTAGCTGGACGACTTTAAACTTTCTAAACCTCTTCTAGATTGGCTTAAGAATTTCTGCCCCTTAGGATCACCGTGGGAATTAAAGAGTAGTATGAATACTTGCATCCTTAAGGAAGACAGACACAAGGTGAAGAGAAACAGTTTCCTCCCCGTGGACACACAGGTTCCACTGGAGCTTTCTCTTTGTGCCCCTCCTTTTTCCCTTCATGGCATTACTCACAAGTAGTCAGGAGCATGGTGCATTGCTCTGAGCTTTCCTTTTTCCTGAACATTCTTCTGTATCCCAATTGTGCCTCATTTTTCATAAAGCGCTTATCTCCAGCTTTGGCAGGACTTCTCTACCCACTGGGATTAAAGATCAAAATAAACTCAGGAATCTTTGTTGTCATATATTCCCCAGGAGTACTGAAATCCGAACAGATGTCTGGCCCTTCATGAACCCAGCCCGTCCATTCTTGGATGCCACTAAGGAAGGAATGCTGTTTCACAGCAGGATTCTGGCAAGGAGCAGAGAATAATTCTGTGTATCTGAATATTCACTGGAAGGACAGATGCTGAAACTAAAGCTCCAAAACTTTGGCCACCTGATGCGAAGAACCAACTTATTGGAAAAGACCCTGATGCTGGGAAAGATTCAAGGCAGGAGAAGGGGATGACAGAGGATGAGATGATTCGATGGCATCACCAACTTAATGGACATGAGTTTGAGCAAACTCCAGGAGATAGTGAAGGGCAGGGAAGCTTGATGTGGTGCAGTCCTGGGGTCGCAAAGAGCTGGACACAACTGAGCAACTGAACAATAAACAACAATCTCCAAGAGAACAATGAACACATTTTTTTAAATCCTGCTGTCCCTGCAAAAACATTTCAGTAATTTTTCCTTCTAGATAGCATATCTCACTGATAAAAGTTCACTTCACATTGTGATTATCTGTCACTAAAAGGAACTACTTATTTGTAATACAAATATTTGTTCTTTCTTTGCTCCTTTTTTTTTTCTTGTTCACTAGAACATGAATATGACTAGTGGAGAAGGCAATGGCAACCCACTCCGGTACTCTTGCTTGGAAAATCCCATGGACGGAGGAGCCTGGTAGGCTGCAGTCCATGGGGTCGCACAGAGTCGGACACGACTGAAGCAACTTAGCAGCAGCAGCAGCAGCAGTGCTTATTTAAAGAAAACTTGGTAAGTATAAAGAAGACATTTGGGAAACATTTGCTTATTCAGATTGAAAACACTAGTGGGTCTCAAAGTATACTTAAGAATTACTTAAAGTACTTGTTTAATCAGTACAGTCTTGGCCCCATTACACATATGCAGATTCAAATTTAAAAATTGGGGGTCAAAAGCAAGGCATTCCAGTAATTTCCCAGGTGACTCCTATGTAGACTTTAGAGTTCCACTTCTGGATAATCAATGTGACTAAGTCAGAAAGAATGTAGATCACATATAAGTCCTCAGCTTTTCTAAGAGCCTAAATCGTTGCTGGGGCTGTATGAAGAAGGAAACCAATATTCATTGAGCACTTAATATATACCCAGTGTTCTGCCAAGCATCTGCTATGCAAAAGCTCATTTACTTTTCATAGAAAAGCTATGACAGACGCTTCACTATTTTTCCCATTTTCCACATGAATCAGTAGAATCTCAGACTGATTAAGCCAGTGAGAGGTTGCTCACACAACTGGTAGGCAGTAGGATTCATCCTGGCCTGCCTCAGAGGTAACTCTGGTCCCTGTGTGAAAAAGTCTCATTTCTCTTAACAAATCCTTACACAGTATCCTTTAAAAAATAGGATGCTTGGCCTTTACGTTCATTGAACTGAGTTGTTTTCAGTAGTTATAAACTTTTAAGACTTTTTTCTAGTTATTACTGACAATATGTTTTTCCTGTAGTGCCTTGGTAGTTAAACCCACATGCTACTATCTGGCCGGCCTCTTAAAAGAATGTACTTATTTGCACAATCATTTCCCTGTACAGTTGTTTGTTTCTTGGCCCAGCTGTAGATTAATTATAATACCCATGTTTATGATCTTATGAGTGCTGTTCTAAAATCATATTTAAGTCAGTTATCAAAAATGCTGGATGACATAAAAGGTTGTTTTTTTTCCTTTTATTTGAGAAAAATCTCCTCATTGAAAATTCCCAAGTTCTAACTCAAGGACAGAAATTAATTTTGTGGTGTGAAGTTGGGGATAATTTATGGAACCTCACGAAGATAAATAAAACCTTATTATTTTTCCTGAAATACATGTGATATTGTTTTAAGAAGTCAACAAAATCATTTAAAAAAATACTACCACATAAGTCCTGAACTAAAGGGACTGCTGCGTTTACAAAACTAGTAAAGTTGAGTGCCAAGTTTGATCTATTAATATTTGAGGTTAGCCCCTGTTTTCACCATATGTGGTAAAGACTTAAAAAAATTAAGTTCCAATATTAAGTGCCATGTTTCACATATGATGAAATTGAAAAGTTCTTAAACAGCTTAACCATAAATTTCCCTTCCCACTCTGCTCCAGTAAATAAGACCCTTTAGCCAAAAAAAAAGCCTCTTGATCACTGTACCTCGGCAGGCTCCTCTGTACATGGGATTCTCCAGACAAGAATACTAGAGTGGGTTGCCATTTCCTTCTCCAGGGGATCTTCCCAACCCAGGGATTGAACCCAGGTCTCCTGCATTTCATCTGAGCAACCAGGAAAGCCCCAAATAAAATTATAAATAGTTTCACACTTATTATCACATATCATCCTGATCATCTCTATGTGGTTTGATAATACTGATGGTCTAAGTTAATTTTATTTTATAGATTAGAAAATCAAAGCAGAAGGCAACTCATTACCTAAGATCTCTCATTTAGCTATCATAACAAACTCTTATTTTCTGATATTCAAGATGCCTTCTTGCTAGATGTTTCACATTTTGAAGCAAAGAAATATAACTTGCATGCTTCTTGGTTCTTTCACAGAATTAACACTTTCAAAGTGTTTAGCTAATTTACTAAATTTCATATTATTTCAAATTAGAGAACAGTAACCCTGGGCTTCCTGGGTAGCTCAGCTGGTAAAAACTTTGCCTGCAATGCAGGAGATCCTGCTTCAGTTCTTGGGTTGGGAAGTTCCCCTGGAGAAAGGATAGGCTACCCACTCCAGTATTCTTGGGCTTCCCTGGTGGCTCAGACAGTAAAGAATATGCCTGCAATGTGAGAGACCTGGGTTCAACCCCTGGGTTGGGAAGATCCCCTGGAGGACAGCCTGGGCAACCCACTCCAGTATTCTTGCCTGGAGAATACCCATGGACAGGGAAGCCTGGTGGGCTACCGTCCATGGGGTTGCAAAAAGTCAAATACAGCTAAGTGCCTAAGCACAGCAAACAACCTTGCATTGAGCTGGCATAGACTATAACACTTGCATTAGATTTGAATTGATTATGAGAAAGCTCTCATTTGGATGAAAATTATCCTAGGGTGAGATTCTAGATTTCAATTTTAACCAATGTTTTGTTGTGTGACTTAGGGAAAATCACACCCCCTCTTCTCTGAATTTCATCTTCTTCATCTGTAAAGGAGGAGGAGGATATTACAGATCCCCAAGCATCCTTGTAATTGTATTATGTTGGAAGGAGGATCAATTATCAGAGTTTGGCAATATGCTTTGGGATGTATAGAACTTCATCAGCAATCATTTTACTCACTTCTTTCAAATGCATAAACCTCATCCTTTCCAGATAAAATCTAAGCATCCCAGTGCAATACCCTAAGTTTTCTATGAGTTGGACCCTATTTTTTTTTAATTTCAGCATCCACATCCCATCATTTAAAATTTTCGAACTCCTCCAAATACTCCACTGGTTCCATTTCTAATGGTTTTATTGTATATCCCCACACTAAAATGCTCTATCCTCACGTCTCCATTTGAATAGTTACTGCTTATTCTTCATCATTCAGCCTAGACTCCATCTTCTCTAAGAAGCATGTGATGATCCCCTCAGCCTGGGCTAAGTGCTGTGTGTGAGGCACTGCAATGCTTTGCAAGCTTTTCGTAATTCTAAACATTTGTCTGTGGATATGTGGAAATTGTTTAAATGTCCCACTTACAGTCTGAAGGCAGCAGCGAGAACAAACTATTTTAATCTGGATCACACTGTGTTAAAAATAAACTGAATGCTTAAAATCCTCACTCTGGTTGCTCATACCTTTTCTACTTCCTACTCCTTCAAGAAGGACTTTGCAGAGCTTTATTTGTATTTGTGCGTGCCCCAAAAGTCTGTTAATGTTTGATCAAGAGTTATCCAATCCAGGTGTCAAATGATTTATTTCGACATGGTATTCAGCATCCTTGGCAAAAATCTCGGCATTTGTGGTTCTAGGTGTTAATAGCACTATAATATCAAAGTGTCATTTCTGGTCTGGAAATGCTTCATTTCAGCTGCAAATGAGTATTGTCAAAGGCGATTAACTGTGTCAGCTTAATAGATGAGGCTGCTCTCCCTGCCTGCCCTTGCAGGGGTGCTCACCTAGAAGAAATGTTGCTTTGTAAAGGCATGGAAAGGTAAATGGGCACTCTGCTAGAGAAAAGAGTGAAGCAGACCGTTAGCCTACTCAGCGTTCAGGGCATGGTTTTTAGTTAAGTTGAAGTTCAGCAGTTTGGCATTTCTGATATTGCTTAACTACCTGGAAATTGAATTAGACCTAAGTGCTTTTTTCTTAGTGCCCAGGAATTTCTTGGGTGAAAAAAGGGGAAGGAAAAAAAAACAGGACTGCTTCCAAATCTTTCCATGTTGAATACCATTCAAAAATGGGTATTGCATATATTATCTGCATTAATCAAATGCACTTATGTTACAAAGTATAAGGTATGAAATTAAGCAGACATAATTAGTAGAATATATTTTTCCTAGCCACAATCCCCTCCTCTACAATACATACATCAAAAGCGAGTCTCATTTTCAAACTTTAATGATTTTAGTTTAATGATTCTATGATTTTTATCCATTCCTTGAATTCTGGGATATACAA